>SJOL01006800.1:240783-252345 GCA_004794785.1 Opisthorchis felineus
AAAGAAGACCCCTGGACATCCACGACCGGATTATTATTTATTCACTGACCTGGGCCAACGACGAACTATTTTAAAAAGAACAATTCTTAGTGAGTCTGTTCCATTCGACCCTTTTTATTATTGTGTACTCAATTCAGAGTAATTATATTTATTTCTTTGCCACACGCTTCCTAAAGTAGCTTTCTTTTGGGTACCCAGACCACTACAAGTGAAACCTACCGAGAGGTGGACAAGGCAACGAATTATGAAAGCAGTAACCAGTAAACTCAGTCAAGTCAACAACTGCTGCTCCCTGGGCGCCAAAAGTTGGATTCAACTCATCAATGGTTAATGACATTGCTGGCTCAGTCACGCAGTCAGTGCCGCTTGTAAATACAAGCTGTCGCCTTCAATGCGTAACTACCAGGTCTTCTGTTCCCTCGGAGCAGTGTTCAGTGCAGACTACATAACTATGCCACCTTCAATGCTTGGCGATGCCTCCCATGCTGCTTCTGTTTCCTGGTGATCGAAGCTGTATCATCTAAAACCAACATGTCCTTTGTACACCGCCTATTGCTGGTGAACTGATCTGAATCCTGCGCATGACATGAGGATAACGGGGTCGTTGCTCCATGACAAGAGAATGTTCGGAGGCCTGCGACCTTCTGCTAAGCACTCCGCATTGCATACGGTTTCCGGGGTGTGTGGAGCAACCCGAGGTTGCAGTCAGTAGTGATAGAGAAAACCTGGATTTTAATTCAAGCCAACTGTGTAGTGTGCGACCGTCGCTCAGAAGGCTAAAAGAGGTCTTTCACCCTGATAGGGACGGTTATCTATATACATACTGACGTTTGGCTTCCTTGTACTGTGCATTTTTTCGCCTACCACTTAGATCATTGTGTCCCGGCGTGGACTCCATATCTGAAAGTGGACGCCGCATGGCTATAGGTGGCAAAGTAGACGGCAACCAAGTGGGTTATTGACATGCAGAGAAGGATCTGCCAGAAAAACTACAATGTCTTAGGCTGCACACTTTAGGGGACGCACGGCGGTTGAAGACTTAATCAAGATGTATAAGATGGTTAATGGTCAGTTTCAATTACAGGCGGAACAACTGGAACGTTGCAGAAACCAGGAAGAAACAATAAGATACTCGAAGAAACTATAAGGTTCTGGTTGCAAAAGTGAATTCAGGTGACTGCTCCAGTCTTTCGGGTTACAAACCCAAGGGACGGACCCTCAGAATTTGTGGGTCCACGTCACCCGAAGGAAACACAGGCTGAGATACTACGAGGTTGTCAAAGCCTCCTCAGGAACAGTCTGAACGCCGAGTTAAGGAAGAACCACCGACATTACGATTAGTTAGTTTGCGCCTAAACCGCTTAGCATTCACAAGCTACAGCGATAAGAGCCCGCGATATTTGGAATGCTAGGATCTATTTACCGCAGAATGTTTGGTCGTATTGTTCGTCTGCCCTCATGAAAAAGTTGTGGTGAAATTTGTGGTGTTTGACGAGGAATAGAGTGAGGCAACAGTCGAGGAGATAATGGAAAAGACCGAAGGCCCGAAACCTTGGCTTCATTCGTCGAAAATTTGATACTGCAAGCTAAAACGATAAAAAGTGATTTAGCGATGAACAGTAAAACGAGATGACGGAGCAAATATACAGCACTCATCAGCCGCTAGGATAAATGCTCACATGAGTTCCTTTTGTAACTGAATAATGTCACACCTCTTTATTGCGTAAGAATTGTGGTCTCGTCCACCGTTGTTGTACAACCTGGTGTACATTGGGCGTCTAGACATTTTGACTTCCGAAGCAGAGGGGTCAGATAGTTCCGGGTAAATTTTATCTACGAAGGGACATATCCAACGAGAATAGTACGTGAAAATGCCAACCACACGTAGCTGGGACGCTATGCTTTGCGTAAGGGGCAGTTCTTGCAAGATTCTAAGAAGTTAATATTCTGGTCTGATGATGCCTTTCATGACTCCATAGCTAGGGAGACTGAGTTTGGTGGCGGAAATTGTGCTCTTGTCGTGATTTAACCAAAGGCCATACTTTTGTGCTAGGACGGGGAAACATTGAAGATTTTGCCCGTGTTTTTCTTGATCCTTTCCACAAATAGCGACACTATTCAGAGGCGTACGTCCCGGTAAGTATTTCAGCGCGCATTATGTCGTCCATGACCATTGGAAAGCATGCTCAGCACGGCATTCTGTGAAATTGATAAAGGCTTATTCAAGACTCAAGCGCCATGTAGATTCCGTCACTTTCCTCAATGCGTATTTGATGGTAAGCAATATTAAAGTGCGATGTTGGGCTGTTTCGCTACCCAAATCCTCAATTCCGGGAGGAGATAATCGTCCCGTTGAATAAATGGGTCTATAGCTTGACTGCAGACGACAATCATTCGTTTCTTCTGTCTCCCATTTGTTGTGACGTGCACTTGCGCTTTGTATGGGACTTGGAGTGTTCAATGATTTATCGATCGGGTAAACGTTCTACTTCAGAAGCAGTGAAAAGCTGCGTCTACAGAATGTCACCTTGACTTTATGGCAATGGGCTTGCACCTTGGATCAAGATGAGTAATGTCGAAGATCCTACTTTAGCAGCGATTAGGCCGCAAGGCGAGAAAGGAAGTTTATTACCGTTGAAGGAGATTTCGAGGGATCTGTGTAGTTTAGGAAAGTCGTGTTCAAGTAGATTGTCTACACAGAGATCACTTAATACTAACAACTTGACAGAGGTATATATGTGTTCCTGAAGTTGCAATGTTAGAAAAACTATCTCCGAGAGTGAAGCTTTTATGCTGGCTGGATGTCAAAGTGATTTCAGATGACGACGGTAGTACAAGTCACCGATTACGATAGACTACGTTTTCGAAAATGAAAGTTTTTGAACAGCGGGAGCTCAGAAATCTCGAACGCCACTGGATTCCACATTGGAGACTGCTTCTTCGAGACACTCGGGAGCCGCAGCTCTGGTGCAAAATAGTTAACTTAAAGCTGATGAGGTGTTCCTTAGACCAATGATATATCTGCGTATCTTTTAAAATGCTCTTTCTTTCCATGGTTTCTGCAGGTTACGTGTTTAGCGTCATGTCATTTATAGCGCGAGTGCCAAGCATAGCCACTGAAGAAAGATGAAGACCCCATACTTGCAACAGTTATCTGTTCATGCGATGATGCTTAAGAATGTGGAGACCTTGGTGGTCATTCTTCACTGTGGCACAGGAGGATTGGTTGTTCGGAAACGACGAATACGACTGTTTTTGCGCTAGTTGGGTTTTTTTGGATAAATGTGGACGGCTCTGAAATCCAGCGATTTATGTTCTGAGCCGGACACTGGACACACCCCAAATTTTTCTGAAAACATTTTGAACCAGTGGAACTTTTACAGAGAGTTCTAGCATTGAACGGTGTTTATCCTTTAAATTGTAATCTCCCAAATTCGCAGTTTTGTCGAAATTTTTGGGTGCGGAAAACAGATTTTTAATAGCTGTCGCAGCTCAGCATGATGTTTCCGTGAAGGCGCTGCAAAATTCCGTGGAGACGTTGATTNCCTTCTTCCCAAGCTTCGACCTGCGGTAATACGCGCTATGGATGTCCTGTTTGGCCATTATCCACTCCACTCGATCCGTGCATTAGATCTGAAGGGATCCCTGACCGGAAAAAAAACAAATACTACCTGCGATATTACACTGGTCTTGCTCTCCCTGCGGAATCCCCTGGAAAACCCTCAACATCCCGCTGCTCACAAAACTGCGCATCCCAGCCCAACTACCTCAATCACGACGTCCATCACGGGCTGTCCAGAAACTGAAATATCGCAGTGCAGTGACGGCACGGCACTGTCATACCCAGTTTGACAGCATATCCCCAACTGTTTACTCCTTACTCTGACCGCGCCCGCTCGCCCACTCGTTCCCTTACCTACAACCACAATCAAAGTCGCCTCCGGGAGGCGTTCGTTCCAATTTGCTGAACCTTCCATCGGATCTGAACGTCTCGGTGTCTTTCACTTTGTACTCCTCACCAAGTCAGTCATTTTCCGTGCAGTTTGCGTTCCTTCTTGTGCATTTTCGTGAACTCCTTCTCCCAAGGAACTTTTAGACCTGACCCCGCTCCAGCAGCAACACTAGTGAGTCTCTTCAGTTTCACTGCACATTGTGATTCTGAATTTCCTTCTACCATTCATCCGTACCGCACACTCCCCCACTCACGCTTTTCGTGACTCTGGCCATACGCCCAACAGCCCAAGGCTTTGATGCCTCGGTAACAGTTTTAGGCTTTAGTTATAATCGGCCGGGCAGACCGTGCCGGTTCTGCTGCCTCTCCTGATCCGTTGTTCTGGTTCCACTTTCCCTGCAGATTGAAGTTTTTCTTTTAGTATTTTTATCACGTACCAGACAGGAATCCTCTTGCTATGCACTCCCTCGTATTGTTTTTGCCCGCCACTTTCAAATCTTAATGATCGTACCTCGTCTTATCCGATACGTTCCCCATAAGAAAGAGCCTTTGTAATTTTGGTTCCCTACCCATGCCGCCTCGGGCGTGACCAAGTCTACTTCGGATAATGCCCACTCTTTATGTTGCCGTCCCTATTCCACGGAATTCTCAGTACCCACAAACCCCACCAGTCATGCTCTTATTCTGACTGCAACTTTATGATCATGCCTGAAGGTATGCTACCCACTAGTTGGGAATAAATATCATTATCATTATTACCTGGCTCACTTCAAGCATGTCTTTCTCACTGCACCACGAGAAATTGATCCAAAAGGCATTCGCTGTTCTACGGATAATCCGGCGCACCTACGCCCGTATAACTCGCATGGACTTCCAGATACTCTGTAGGGTCTACGTCAGGCCGCTTCTTGAATACTCCAAACAAGTTGCCTACTCAGGGCGCGCGAAGGACGTAACCCTCACTGAGTGTGTCCAGCGAGCTGCTACGAAAATGATTGCTGGCCTTAAATCCGTGGACTATGAAACGCGTCTCGCGGTGCTTGATCTATTTCCCCTGGAGTATCGTCGCCTCCGAGGAGACCTAATTCTTACGTATGCCCTGTTTGAACGAGGTTTAGCCAACAGGTTTTTCACCGTTGACGCAGCTAACACACGGCGGGGACATGGTAAGAAGATTTTCAAGCTCAGAGCGAACACTTTCATCAGGCAAAANAAGAATGAGGGACTCATATCGAATGACATATTTTTCGACTTCTCAAAAGCATTCGATCGAGTCCCACACGTCCCGCTGCTCCACAAACTCGAGTCTTACGGGATTCAAGGGAAAATCCTACACTGGATCAAGGCGTTCCTATTAGACAGAACATCCCGAGTGAAAGTAGGCTCGACCTACTCTTCTCCAGCGCCGGTCTCCATTGGAGTTCATCAAGGCTTCGTTTTGGGACCACTGCTGTTTCTGATCTACATCAACGGCCTTCCAGACGTTCTTTCAAGTCCATGTCTAATTTTTGCGGACGACTCGAAATCCTGGAGTTCCAATGCCAGCGCTCTCAAAATGGATGTAGACGCTGCAAAGCAGTGGTCGTTGGACTGGTACCTTCCTCTGAATGGCGGAAAGTTCGTTTACGTCATTTGGAGGGGACTCAGCGAACGCCTATGTCGTGCGTGGTGAGAAAGGACCGGAAGATATCACGAGGATAGATGCCAAAAAGGATTAGGGTATCTGGCTCACTTCAAGCATGTCTTTCTCACTGCACCACGAGAAATTGGTCCAAAAGGCATTCGCCGTTCTACGGATGATCCGGCGCACCTTCGCCCGTATAACTCGCATGGACTTCCAAATACTCTATGGGGTCTACGTCAGACCGCTTCTTGAATACGCCAACCAAGTTGCGCACTCAGGGCGCGCGAAGGGCGTAACCCTCACTGAGTGTGTCCGGCGAGCTGCTACGAAAATGGTTGCCGGCCTTTGATCCGTGGACTATGGAACGCGCCTCGTGGTGCTTGATCTCTTTCCCCTGAAGCATTGTCGCCTCTGAAGAGACCTAATTCTTACTTATGCTCTGTTTGAACGAGGTTTAACCAACAGGTTTTTCACCGTTGACGCAGCTAACACACGGCGGGGACATGGTAAGAAAATTTTCAAGCTCAGAGCGCACACTTTTATTAGGCAAACTTTTTTCTCATTTCGTGTGGTAGCTTCGTGGAATAACCTTCCTCCGACGGTTGTCCACGCTCCTTTCAGAACCCAGATCAAAGCACTACTAGACGCTTTCCTATGCGGGTCATCATGCTGGCAAACAAAGTGCATCTCGCTGAGAACGTAAGGAACAGTGCTACACCCTTTTTCCGCTTGTGCCTTTCAGGTGAACGACAGCCGCTGAACGACAAGAACAAAACCGACCCGAGAAAATTGGGCTTAAACTCGATCCCGTGTATCACTCCGTGAAGCCATCAGACTGGGCAAGGCATTAGCGGTCCCATCATCGCAGTGGCGTACTTAGGTCCGCGGACAGCCCTGTACTTGAAAATATTGGGTGATTCAATAGAGGTTGTTGGGGTATTGAATATTGGCTTGAGAATCGTGACAAATTTAGACCAGCATACACCAAGGATATTCTTGGGTCTGTTGAGGACGCAGGGTTGTTCATTGCTACCGTTTGAACGAGGCAATGAGATATCGTATGCAGATTGGGGACTCAAAATGTGAAAGTGTCAAACAGGTCTGCTAGAGGCCACTGAGCTACGAGCTAAGCCATGACGCGAAGATAGCAGGCTGTTAACAGTGGTTAAAATTTGTAACCACTGTCGTGAGGAGACACGGCCCGATTTAAAGAATTCAGATGGAGATAGTATGTAATGGCGGTATGCGGTTGATGCGAATGGGTGTAGGTACACGTTAACACGAGAGAAGTGCATCAGCTAAGTGGTGCACCGATAAAGTCATAGCTAGTTGTGTATTTGTCAATGAAACTGGGTAGAGCTGTGAGTAGATGGCTTCCAAAACCGTGTTTGAAATGTACGTGACTTCGTAGTTAGCTCGTGTAAAAGAGGGTTGTTAGTTGGCAAGCATTTAAGTTGGTAGGATTATTATGTTTTGGTGAATGTCAAGGGTGCTGAGGAAGTCAAACTACCGGTCAGGGGCTACAATTTACGGAAGTATATCAAATTGAAATACGGATAGCTTTCTGATATTATGTGCCGCAAGGAAGAAGGTGCTATCTAACGCTGAAGATTGGGTGAGTCTACACAAATTCGCAGTTTGAAGAATGCAAGGATAAGAGATCAGAGAAAACGTGACATGTTTGGTCACGTTGCTTGTTTTGAGGATGAGGCGGNCACACGGCGGGGACATGGTAAGAAGATTTTCAAGCTCAGAGCGAACACTTTCATCAGGCAAAATTTTTTCTCATTTCGTGTAGTAGCTGCGTGGAATAACCTTCCTCCGACAGTTGCCCACGCTCCTTCTAGAACCCAGTTTAAAGCACTATTAGAAAAATTTTATGCGATTCATCGTGCTGGCAAACATACTGCACCTCGCTGAGAACGTAAGGAACGGTGCTTCACCCTTTTTCCGCTTGTGCCTTTCAGGTGAACGACAGCCGCTGAACGACAAGAACAAAACCGACCCGGGAAAATTGGGCGAAAACTCGATCCTGTGTATCAATCCGTGGATCCGTGAAGCCATCAGACTGGGCGAGGCCTTAGCGGTTCCATCATCGCAATGGCGTACTTGGGTCCGTGGACAGCCCTGTACTTGAAAATACTGGGTGATTCAATAGAGGTTGTCGGGGTATTTAATATTGGCTTGAGAATCGTGGCAAATTTAGACCAGCATACACCAAGGACATTCTTGGGTCTGTTGAGAACGCAGGGTGGTTCATTGCTACCGTTTGAACGAGGCAATGAGACATTGTATGCAGATTAGGGACTCAAAATTTGAAAGCGTTAAACAGGTCTGCTAGAGGGCACTGAGCTACGAGCTAAGCCATGACGCGAAAATAGCAGGCTGCTAAGAGTGGTTAAAGTTTGTAACCACTGTCGTGAGGAGACACGGCCCGATTTAAAGAATTCAGATGGAGATAGTATGGAATGGCGGTATACGGTTGATGCGAATGGATGTAGGTACACGTTAACACGAGAGATGTGCAGCAGCTAAGTGGTGCACCGATAAAGTCATAGTTAGTTGTGTATTTGTCAATGAAACTGGGTAGAGCTGTGATTAGATGGCTTCCAAAACCGTGGTTGAAGTGTACGTGACTTCGTAGTTAGCTCGTGTAAAAGAGGGTTGGTAGTTGGCAAGCATTTAGGTTGGTAGGATTATTATGTTTTGGTGAATGTCAAGGGTGCTGAGGAAGTCAAACTACCGGTCAGGGGCTACAATGTACGGAAGTATACCAACTTGGAATACGGATAGCTTTCTGATATTATATGCCGCGTGGAAGGAGGTGCTATCTAACGCTGAAGATTGGGTGAGTCTACACAAATTCGCAGTTCGAGGCGTGCAAGGATAAGAGATCAGAGAAAACGTGACATGTATGGTCACGTTGCTTGTTTTGAGGATGAGGCGACCTCAGTATGGCGCATTAGAGCCAAGCGGGATTTCAAACGGGTAAAGGCAGCGTTGACCACATCTACGCATCCCGCTAGGTGTAACAGCGACGCCACATTTACAGAAGACCGATTGGTGTGTTTGATTCTGCCGGTCGGTCAGTGCTGTTCACTGCGGGTGCCCAAAAGTGTACGCCCCAGTATTTCGTGAACATAACCCGATCCCTAAATTCACACATTTTGAGATTAAAAATAACTCGATATTTGTTGGTGTTGAAAGCCTTCCAAGGTGGAGTCGACGCGGCTCCGCCTGTGCTTAGCTAGAAGCATTGCAGGAAATGGCAGGTGAGTGGTGTCAGTGGCGTATGTGCCGTCAGTCTGTTTCCGCAATTCAATTCATCAGCTATAAACCGTGTACCATAGGCACAATAGTTCCAGCTGCTACAGTTTCGATCACCGGAAAGGGTAGAGTGTGTGAAATTAGCAAGCGATGGAGGCGATGGCGTGGCCAGTTAGTTCGGGAACTGGGTAGCTAGGTGCTGAAGGTGCCGTCACACACCTATCACAGAGGACGTCCGTGTAGTATGTGTAGCCAGGATCCGTCGGCCGCTTGGAGGACAAAGACGGGATTGGCGAAATTGTGGTGATATATGCTACTTGGATGTGGAATAAGGTTATTTGTTCCAGGGGCAATGAAATGGAGTATACCTTGCACTCACCAGACAGATCATCACTGTAATCGGAGTTAGATCATATGAGGAGTGGCTGACTTAATTGTTTATGTATTCGGCTAATTTCAACAAGATTGTGGAAGTGGGAATAGGTGGCAATACTTTGGCATGGATAATGAGTTTGAGGAGGCCCAAACCCAAATGACAGACAGAGAAGCGCCTCGGGGTTGCTTGAAAGTGTAAGCGCCTTTGAACTTGTTATGCTTGTCTGATATGTGGAGGCTTTTTCTAGCTATAACCGGATGCTGAAGGTCACAAATTAGTTATTCACAAACGGGGCTGATAGGCAGTGTCCCAGAACGGATCCCATAATTAGTGATGGTACTACTGCGGATGATGATGAGGTGGCTACAAGTTATGATGAAGATGACGGAACATTTGCTTTCATCAAGCTACAGGGTATAAGCGTCGGGAAGCAGAAGTGGAGTGAAGTTTGGCTTTAGTGCTCTAAAGGAGGATTCGATGCCAGGTGTCCGTCCACTCACTGGATCTTCGCTAAGGCTACATCCATGGGTATACGTTCGAAGACTCATGAGGTCCTTGAAATTTAGGAATCAAGTCCACATCACTTGGTGTTACGACCGCCTTGTAGACACTCATCTTTAGCTTTAAATTCGCAAGGTCCAACTTCGGCGTAGGTGTGGATCCTTCTTTAGCGAAAATGGGGCTAGTTGACCAAGGAGTAAGTTTGTCTTAATAACAGTAAGGTATGTGAATAAAGAAGATATAAACGAGATTGAATTGAATACACATTTTACATTTCAGCTTCATTGTCGAGTGAAAGTGGTCTACGGAAAAAGAACTGGAGTGACTGTGCATTATGGTTGTACCGGTCCATTCAACAAATAAGGACAGTTCGCAAGAGATGGTTTTTAAAATTTTCAAGCGCGGGTAGGACGGTGCGACAACGCACTCGGCTATGAAGGCAAAGGGCCGTCGTTGGCCTTTGGATCAGGCTATCAGGCATATTCGAGGCCTTATAACCAGATTCGCTTATAGCCACGGGCCTAGCAGTTAAGATAAATAGCCGAGGTGAGCGAGAACGCATACGCTTATGATGATGAAGGGTCGTCTTTGGCCATCGCATCACGCCGATGCAGAGTTAAGGCCTCATAATCAACAGTGCGCATAGCTATTCGCCCAGCCCTTGCGATAAGTGACCAAGGTAAGCGGCAACGCGTTCAGTTGTGAGTATGGGCTGTCATGCGTAATTCGGCCCTTATAATCATCAGCATGTTCAGGTACAGGCCAAGATAAGCGACAACGCGCAGTTACGAGTGATAACGGTCATCATTGGTCATTGGGTTAGGTTATCATACATAGCTTAGGCCTCATAATAAGCTTCGCACATAGACACGGGTCTAGAAGTTACGATAAGTGGTCTAGGTAAGCAACGGCAAGTCCAGTTATAATAAGGGCAATGGTCAGCCTCATTTTTCATCAATGCCTTTGGGCTTTATGACCTACTGCAGATAACTAGGGTCATTATTTCCAATGATAAATGTATCTTTGTGTTGGTAATTCACATGCGGATATCTGCAATTTCTGCATTATCTGCTGACTAGTTGTGCACATCATGGAATGGGGATCGTCCACAGAGGTGCATACTCGCAGCACTGCTGCACAATGCATCATTTTGTCTCCCATTATTGTACTGAACGCAGGGCGAGCTTCCCAGAAAAAAGGAATGTGC
Organism: Opisthorchis felineus; assembly: GCA_004794785.1. NCBI lineage: Eukaryota > Metazoa > Platyhelminthes > Trematoda > Opisthorchiida > Opisthorchiidae > Opisthorchis > Opisthorchis felineus. The sequence goes on from SJOL01006800.1 coordinate 251,711, forward strand.
TGAAGTCCACCAAAAAACTCACCTAACTTAATGCGTCTGACGATTGTAGGGCACACAAAAGTTGTCTGATTATTAACCTGGGTGGAGTCGTCATCGGATACTCAAAGAACACCGCGGAACGTTAAACTGTGGTAAGAGTTGATTAAGTGCTTTATTTTGTAAACTGGGACTCACTCTAATGGGGCTCCTTGACCGCACATTGCTCTTAGCTGCAAAACCTTTGGGAGTGGAATGAAACTTTTGCGCCAAAATGTTGCCTTTTGTTGCATATGTGCTCAAACCAAAAAACACTCTAACCTACGTTCATATTTTCGCAGCTAACCAAATTTCATTGTCCACTGGAGCAATCATACCTCTGGCGGAAAAATTCTGGTGGAATACATTCCTACCATCACTGGGAATCCGGGATTCGTAGATGGGGCTCAAAAGTTTGGACTGGTATTCTGAACTCAATTGCCTGTCTGTTTTAGTCTATCGGGGACACGTCGTAGCTCTCGAAAATTCAATTCCATTGTGTGAATACTGAGTGCGCACTCTAATGAGTGGTAGGCGGTCCTCTTGAAAGTTCACTCACTTAAACAAAATGCCATGAGCAACCTATCACTGAAACTTACAACCGGATTAGACTAACTGCC
>SJOL01006800.1:252924-351624 GCA_004794785.1 Opisthorchis felineus
TTTTTTTATATACAAAGCAGGCTCAGCTTACTAGCTTCCCCGGATTCTCCGACTTTCCGTCGGTTTTGGAGGTCGTCTGCTGCATTTGTAGTAAATCCATTCGTAACGCAGAGCAGCGTTGGTGCTTCGATTACTGAAGGAACGCACAAATACCACATAATTATCCTTCATATATTGATTCAACGCCTTCTCAAATTCCGTGAAGGATGAAAAGGGTGCAGCCCCAACTTTCACAACAAACGCGTGTGAAGCCACTTCTGAAGCCATAGCACAGCAAGTTCAAAGTCAAACGTGCGCTAAAAATTTCGAACAGAGATCAATTAAAACAAATTGCGTAAAATTGAAGGCAGATTAGTGTGATTTTTGGCCTGAGTACATATGCAACAAAATGCTACACTTTGGCATAAAAAGTTTTATTCCATCCACAAAGGTTTTGCAGGAAAATGCATTGTGCCTCCAGGGCGCGGCTCCAATATCTGCTGACGAATAGCGTTCGAGTGAAGACCACCAATAAGGGCATCCCGTGGATTGTAATGCATTATCGCTACGTTGTTCTTCGCTGACAGTCGTAAAGCGGCAATCTGGCAAAAAACCGAGAAGCTTTTGCACGAATGGATCAAGACTCTGATCTCCGTCTTGCTTACAAGCATTCAAAAGATGCTGGGCGAATATTTCATTATTTTGGTTGTACATATATATCTCGCAAAGTTGCAAAAAGCTGATACATAATTCTTACAGTCTCTAATGAAGTGGCAATCACTAAGAGCAACGCAAATAGACCGACTTTCGGTTTATTTGTTGAATGAAAAGTAGTAGAGTCAACATACTTCGCGAGGAGACAAAACCGGTGTTCCCAGGTACCCGCTGAATCTTGAGTACTGCGATTAGTATCGAACCATTGGACGGTTCGTCCTGATCAGGACGTAAGAATCGATCCATTGTTCGATTAGAATTTTGAACGAATAAATTGTTGTGTTTGACGGGGAATGGAGCGTAGTGACAATCAGATCATTAATGGAAAAGACCGAAGACCCAGAATGTAGGTTTTATTAATCAAAAACGTTGACGTTGCGAGCTATAACGAGAAAAAGTGATATAGCAATGGATGATGAAAGGCTTCAAGAAAACAGAGCAAACATATAACAGTTGTATTTAATCTACATGTTCCAAGCCGTGGATTCTGTCACGGTGACGACCTGAAACATTGAGCATTTAACTAGTAAGAAGGCAGGTGTCAGTGAGACAATATGCGAGAAAGACGGAACAGCAATTCACTCCCTCAGTCGCCGTCTTGAGCGGTGGGCTGAGCATTTCCAAGAACAGTTCACCTGGTCTCCTTCAACACAACCGCTGGAAGAACCAGGCGGGTCCGAATGGAGCATTGACACCAGTCCACCACCACCAACAGGAATCCAGCGTGAGATATCAATCCTGAAGCGCGACAAGGCACCTGACCCGGGTGGTCTACACCCCACGCTCTTCAAAGAAGGTGGCGATGTCCTGGTGAACAGCCTGACAACGATACTGCAGAAGATTTGGAATGAAAACAGAATACCAGCCGAATGGAGCTCCTCGACCGTCATCCCAGTTTTCAAAAAGGGAGTAAGAACGTCATGCGAAAACCATCGTGGTATCAGCCTGATATCCGTCGCATCTAAGGTGCTCTCTGGCATTATTTTGCGCAGGTTGATGGATTATCGGGAGAGACAGATTCGTGAGAATCAAGCTGGATTTCGCCCTGGTCGAGGCTGCATCGACCATATCTTCACCTTGAGATAAATTCTTGAACAGCGCCACTCCTTCAGACGGCCCACGTTGGTCGTTTTTGTTGATTTGAAAGCTGCTTTTGATTCTGTCGATCGTCAGCAACTTTGGCAGTGTCTGGCAATCAAAGGTGTCCCTTCCAAATTTCCATCCCTTATGAGGGCACTGTATGCGAACTCCTGTGGGCGCGTACGAGTATACGGGAAGCTCCCGCCTGAGTTCACCACGTTCAGTGGGGCAAGACAAGGCTGTCCTCTTTCCCCTTTCCTCTTCAAATTTGTTATTGATATGCTGCTTGAAATTTCTCTGCCTGCCTCTGAAACCTCAGGAGTCGAAATGCTCTCGGGACGTTCGCTCACAGACATTGAGTATGCGGACGATATTGCTCTCCTTGGTTCGGATTCTTCCCAAATGCAAACGATTTTAAATAACCTAAATAACTCTGCCGCACGGTTTGTCATGCGCTTCACACCTGCAAAGTGTAAAGTGCTGCTAGAAGACTGGGTGGGATCAAACCCACACCTCATGCTTGCAGGCGAGCCAATCGACGTGGTAGATAAATTGGTTACTTGTGCAGTTGTATAAATTCCGGTGGATTGGCTGGAGATTAGATTACTTCTCGAATTAGGAAGGCCGGAGCAGCTTTTACCAACCTCCGGCACCTACGGCGCTGAAGTGACATCAGTCTGTCTGTCAAGGGCAAAGTTTACGCTTCGGCGGTGCGATCTGTACTGTTTTACAGATCAGAGACGTGGCCTCTACGCGCGGAGGACATACGAAAGATGTGAGTGTTTGACCATCGGTGTCCGAAACATTGGTCAGGTTTAGTGGGAACATCGGATTAGAAATGCTGAAGTACGCCAGGTGGTCTTAGGAAGAAGGAACCCTCCCGCGATAGATTAATTACTCACTCTTCATAGGTTACGCTGGTTAGGACATGTACTCCGCATGTCAGAAGACCGCCTTCCTCGCAGAGCTCTCTTCGCCCAGCCCTGTGCAGAGTGGAAGCGACCGAGAAGTGGACAGTGTATGACCTGGCAACGAAGTACGAAAACACTAACCAGTAAACTTAGTAGGGTGGGCAATTGCCGCCTTCCTGGATGGAGACCCCGGGACTCAAATCAGCAGTGGTTAATGACATTGGCAGAAATGGCCTAATCGCGCAGTCAGTGGCGCTCCTGCATCAAAGCTATCGCCTTCAATGTGTAGCTACCTAATCTCCGAACAAACTGAACATGCCTTCGCCTCCAGGGCTTGGTTGTGTGTCCCACACTCCCGTTTTCCGGTGATCGAAACTGTAGCAGCTGGAACCAATGTGCCTATGGTACACGGTTTATAGCTGATAAATTGATTGATTGATTGAGTAAAAGCTTGCCAAGAGGAGAAGACGATACGAATCGGTCTGGGGTCGACGAGAGATACGGTCGGATTATCTTCAGATGGATCTTAGTATGCAGCAGGTAAAAAACAAGTCAAGAACTCCTGCAACCTCAGAATGGGATTGGATTGGATGGTACGCCGGCTGGGCCCTCTATGGAGCAGCGGATGGATCAAAGGCCAAAACTGTTCAAAGACACCTCCACACTCAAACTATAGTGTCCACGATTTAGAAGGTAGAGATTTGTTGACCGGATTTAGAATGCATGTCGGGTCCATTGGGGTGACTAAACGTGAACTGGGTACAAAACTGCTGCACCAGTGAAAGATGCTCCCTTGAGACATCTGCTGCTGCGGTCACGAACTAAAACTCTGTGGCCTTTGCTGAAGAGGTGCCGTGGTGCCGGTTGAATTGTTCCTCCATCCGCATGTTGTGATGTCCCATGGCGGGATAGTTTCATTCGGTGTTTAAAGCTTCCATCGGAGCATAGTTTCAGCTGATCCCAACCTGCCAGGTGAAATCGAATTCGGCGTCACTTGGTGAACGTGCAGGAACGACCAAAAGATTTCAGGAAATCACGTGTTCGATACTATTAAAAAACATCTACTGTGCACAATGGTATTATGAATTGGACTCCCATGCCTTACTTTTTGCGTCCTTGGGTTAGATCATCTGCCCACTGTCTTGTGGGTTGAGGGTGAGGAATGGTGTTCTCAAAGTATGCCCAACAATCGAAAATCTCCACAACTTGGAACTTCGAATGTGAGGACTATCCCGGATAAGGTTAGAGGAGACGGACTTGAGAAACGAACCTCTGCTGTTGCAAAAGAACTAACGCCACAGAATAGACCTCGGTTTGCTCATAAAGACCAGGCTGGCTGATTGAAAGAAGGTACGAGAAGCACCCTCAAGCCATACCGTCTGCTGGAGTGGAAAGACGCAAGAAAACCGACCTGAGCGTGGTCTCGGATTCGTATTTGTAGGTTACATGAATCAGAGAGTAATGAATGGACCGAGATGCATCAACTCGAAAGTGGTAGCCATCCATCTTCGGATGTCGAGGGCGAGATTTGACACTTGTCAGTGACCATGTCCGTAACATCACACTCAAATGAGGAAGAGAGCAAATTCTACAATTAATTGCCGGACCTGGTCAGATTTGCACTTCAAGCAACTTCTTACTGTTGGGCGGTCACACTGCTCGGCTCAGCAAGGTCTGGGAAACCTGGAAGAGGATACTTTACCCATTTGGAATTAGTTCATTAAATGACAACGGTGAAGGACTGCTGGTGATGTGTGCGCCATTTGAACCTTCAGTAGCCGGCACGTAGTACGGTTAAGGCACGCATCACGTTCCACGTGGACTCATCCAAAAATGGGATACGGATACTTAATCGACCCTACCATTGTGCGGCAGAGATCGATTCAATGCGTTGATCACAAAAGTGATGCGTAGAGATGAATGCAATAGCGATCACTCTTTGATGCGTGCCGAAGTACGTTCATTTAGGAGACTGGCGGATGGATTGACCGCAGTGCTTCATTTGATAGCTGGGAAGGTGGTTTGGGTAAAAGCCGGTGAACGAAGAGCTGTAAGGGCGACTGAGACTTCCTGGTTGTCCAAGCCGAAGAAGGGGGCTTGGTCGAGCTATTTCATCGTGAGCGAAACTGGCAGTTATAATCACTGTGCAGCAAGTACGCGGTTCTTATAGCTGATGATGATTATGATGATCCCAAGTATTTGGGAGAATGTGGGGTTTAATTCGGAAACCTTTACGCTAGCCTCTGAGTAGAGTCTGAACTGTGAGGCGGCGGTTTTTGCGGCTTTTTGCGGGACGTCTCCCGGAACCAATGACTCAGTAGGCTGACTTGCTTCGCTGCAGGGGGCTGGTCTAGCCGGAGGGAGCGAAGAGCAGACAACTGCCTGAGTCAATGCCCCTGCGCACAGCAGAAGCCTTGTGACCAGTATCATACTCCTTAATTTTAAAAGGGCCGGTGGTCACTGTCAACCGTTGCGCTGCCGGAGTGTACAGTTCTTAGAGCTGACCTTGTTTAACCCGTCCTCCCTCAAATGAAGACAGTATCACTGCCTCCATAAATATGGACATGCTGGTCGCGTGGATGAAACGCCTTATTGCCTTCACACTCCTGTCGCAGAGGACAGTATAACTTTATCTGAAAACCTCCTCGTACTACAGTAACTCGTAACACGGGAGCTCGCTGCTCTTCATCTGGCTTCTTCCCTTCCGCCTTCCTGACATGGTCGAACCTTGCGGAATGGAGTTCCACCCGCTCGCTCGTTGCACCGCTGAATCCCGATCACGACAGAATGGGAGATTTTGATGCCATGGTGTTCAGGCCGACTTTTGGCCTACAGCAAGCCTCTGCACCTTCGAACACTGATCCTATTCCTTCCGGCCTACGTGGATGACAACAGCTTACATGGAGTGCTCACCATATAAAGGGTAAAAGCAAATGTTTCTGTCGCCTAATTATCACTTTTTTGGTTGATTTTAGCATATATACTGTTTTGTCGTTTACCCACGCTTAGTTCCTTTTTGTCCCAATCCAGTTTTTCGCACAAAATGCATGTAATAAAGAAATCACAGTACAGACACCTTGCCTATTGCTTTTGGCGTCCTCTCTTGGGTACACTTTCAGATGTTCAGTAGGCAAGTACCATATGCTTTTGCATCCTCAATTCACGTGGATCGACACTCTTTTGCGAGCGTTTATCTATCGTCCTGGCTCAATGCACAGTTTCACACTGATCGTTGTAATTATGACCATGGATGGCCGCCAATAACCAATGCGCATCCGAACGTACTGGTGAATAACGGTGTACATTCGTCCACAAATCAAACAGTGCTGGATGCCGAACCTTCAGATACTGATCTTGATCCAACATTGGTGATGTGCTCTTTGCAACATAGTGAGTCCTACACAACTACCTGTAACGTAGTGTGTTGTTTTCGTCAGGCTTAGAGAGTATCCGCAAACTGAGGGATCAAGTCGAGGCTAAAAAACAGCAGCTCACGGTATGTTTTCGGTTCCTTATACTCACTCGCTTACTTCATAGAAAATACGCACGTTACTCCACCAGAAGATAAACTCAAAATATGTGTGCTGTCCTCCCGAATGCACAGTAGAACAAGTAAGTTGCCTGTTTGTCATGTATATTTTACAAAGTCTACATCATGATGATACTCGTCAACAGTAGTGGTAAACCATAGGTAAACACCTTTTTGCATCAGCTACACGGTCACGCCGTCGTAGTGAGGAGGAAGTGGAATTGGTGTGTAAAAGATGCAATTTAGTGGTTGAAAATTATAGATTTTATAGTTTATAGATTATAGATTATAGTTTTTACTTGAAATCAGTATCTTTTGGAAGACCTCTCCAGCTTCCAACAAAGTCCGCTCCGGGTGTTTCTGGGGGATAATTTTGGCTTCAAACAAGGGTCAGGATGCCCAATTCGCGTCCCGGGTTTCCTTACTTTGGGTTACCATAGAGGCACATGACTACTCGCACTATGCACAAGTTTACTTCCAACGTGATTGAGCAGGGATGGTTTCCAGCTGCATGAACCCTAACTAAGGCCCTTAAAAACAGTCCCATCCAAATGGAGGTTACTACTCTGGGGAGAGCACAGTAGGATCTCCGTCCTTTTTTTACCAAACATACACTCCGATTTGGTGGTCTAGTGGGATTTGGAAAACTTATAATGGATGTATCAACAAAATGGAGCCTAACATTGGAAACACTGTAAACCTCTAAGATCGGTCACGTGATATGCTCTTCACATTCACGGAAGCATTTCTGTTTTTCCTGAACTAGTTCTCAAACTTTTCAGTTGGCCACTCCCTTGCCATACAATGTACACGGTATCTTCGGCCGCTCATTTTATTTGTGATGCTTGAAGAGTGGAACTAGGATTGTTTAAAGCATCCTGCGTATTGATGCAAACGATAATACCCTCAAGGGAATGGAGAGCACTCATTTGGAGAATACTTGTTGTTCCTCGAAGGACATAATTTGTTGTGCGATCCCTCTTAAAATGCCTGCCCTCGAGAATTCCATTCGTTCACTCTAAAGTAGTATCCGAAGTATCATGTGCATTGGCTGATACCGGTTATCTAGAAAGGGTGTAAGTTTACACAGATGGTGATCAAGGTATCAAACTTGGCTGCTTTGAAAAGTCTATAATGTGAGTAACTTATCGCGCCGCAGTAACATTTTTGAAACGACTTTTGGTTAGCTTCAACACTGACCTGCGCAGGTGAAATCCCACATAACTACAGTGATTCTTACGTTCCCGTAGAAATTCCAATAGTGTTTCTCCCAGGAATAAGGCGAGCGAGCACATTCATATCTCTTCCGTCTTCATCGTCCTCTCTGTCGAGCGCAAGGCAACTCAACGCTTGAGGCGTGAACTTACTGATCGGAAGGTCCGTGGCCCGACTCCATCCCCAGCTTCTCGACTGCACCTGTCCAGGCTCGCGTCACCAGGCAGTAGCTCATCCGTCGTGCTTCCTTTAGGCGTAATGACATCTATGAACCGAAAGGGTGTTACAGATGAACAATTATCTCTATTAATATTATTATTATACTTCATCCTCACCGTCCATAAGGACAGCCCATAGTGGCCCCAATACGGCGGAGGATTATTTTGTTTGAAGGTGAAGATAAAGGTGATCACACCATTATTGGTCGAATCATTTGAAAGTGATGCCACTTCAAATTAAGCATCGCGGAGCAGAGGCCTTTCGGGATACTTCTTTGGAACTATCTGCAACTCCTTGAACGTTAACCTGAATCGGATCAGACTCAGAGTTCAGTGCCTTATTCGCCAATTTCAGGGTTTATATCATAGTTGTTCGAGGTTTTTCAACACATTAAGGCAATACCACTAGGAAAAAACAAGGAGTTGTCACAACTTCTCGAATCCTCATAGTATGAAAAATGGGGTCTCGTGAGTTCAGTGTTCGACTAATTAAAACGGATAAAAAATTCTGTAACCCAAACCCTTGAGTGGAATGCATCGGAATTTTGATGTCCGAATAGCTTGGAAGATGATGCGAAACTGGATTCTTCTGAAGTGTTTTCCGCGCTATCACGGTTGCTCCCTTTTCACAGGGAGCCTCACAAGACCGTCCGCGGTGGCCTCTACTGAGGATTGGTCTCTCCTAGGGGGAACTCAACTATTCAAAGGATTAATCAGAACTGGTCTTTTGAAGGCTGATCCGTTTAGTGGAAGTTGACTGGACCATCAGGATGCAGTGCAAAATCCACAACGTCTCTAACCAGGTTGGTCCATTTATAAGGTCTAACAGTCTTTTGGCCCTCCAGGCTGGTGGTTAAGATAAATTTGGTAACTTTTCTCTGAAAGGTGAGTTTCACCGCCAACATTACGCCAAATTCCGCTGTTACCAGCCTTCGAGCCCAAAATTTCGGTCGCTTTGCTTAGACGTTCTGACGGTATTTCGGCTCATCTACAATCATGAAATATGCTATCGAAAGGACTATCATGCCGCATCGGTCTTCGCTTGGTGACCTCAGTCGGTCCGTATCAGTTGCTATGTACAGCCGGGTGAATAAGGGAAAGAGTACGTGCATCCTCAGTATCTTATTAATAGGTGCTTGTTGCATTTCTAAAACCCGAATATCCGGGTACCTAACTTCAGTGACATCCGCTAACTACTTACTACGAACTTCAGGTGACTGTTTAGCTGCTATAATTCGTTTTGCTAGGGTTGGCATTTCCCTCAGTTCCTCACGCCGAGACCTTACTCAAATCGGAACTTGCAAACAGCCCACACTATACCGCTTGACGATCCGCCTCCATACGAAATCGTACCAGTCGGAACGTTAACTCCATTTCATTCATTGTCTACTTGTATTCCGACTAACTGTAGCTCTGCCTGTATCGGAAACTAACCACTTTGTGTACCGCAGAGTTCGGATCTAGTCATAGCTGGAAATTTATTGCACAAGTTGGGCGCCTCGACTCATCAAAGGTTGATCTTGTTGCGTCTAGTCCCAACGCAAAGTGTTCCACCCACGTTACTCTACGGTTGCTGGCTCCTGTGGCGGAAGCAATTTGATTCGCTGATTGCAGAACTCAATATCCGCGAAAGGCGGTCAGACGCTAGGTCCATACAGATTGAGATCTAGTTCCCATTCCAGCAGAAGGTACCCTGTACTAGGTTGAACCCGGACCGCTCCAAATCTGACTTGACAGTGCCAATACTTTGGGAGCGCCACACACTATCGATCAACAATTGAAGTTTTCGCTGGCTTAAAAAGAGCCTTTGAATCTCTAGATTGAACAACCCTCCTAGACATGTGGAAGAAAACCTATTTTACGAATCATTACAACATGGATAGTATTCACAGGCTCGCGACGTGTATTGCTTTTGAAGTGGATTCCACGTAGACTATTGTGCTGTACGGATCAGTCACACTTTGTAGTTGTGACACCACGCAGCGGCTGAACCCTACGGTGGTGTGACGGTTTGTGCTCCTATGTGATCCATTGAGATATATTTCTCTGTATCCGTGCGATATTCGCCGAGTCTCTCATGTCAGGTTGGTCACTTTGAGGGTTCGAATTTGTCTCGTGACTTGTTGTTTAAAAAGTACAACGCACTGACATTTCCCGCCAAACACCGCTGCATCGCGGGCAGACTTTTGAGCAAAATTCTCTGATCGAGAAACCCAATTACCTTCCTGTCTAGGTTTTGGTGCTCTGACAACATACCAACCCTCGTACAACCATAAACCTTACGAATGGAAATATTGTCGTGCCGCATCGACCGTCGCACGGTGTCGTCAGCCGAGTCCACTTTCTGCATACAGGAGGATGGGTAGTCGAAACCTGGCCACCGCTAACACCTCGGTTCTTTCTCTTTCACACTTTTCCCTACTTCCCACAGCCCATAAATAACTCTTAGTAGGCATATCCTTTAGGACTGACGACTTTATTCGTTTTGCGTCGGTCTTTGCGGCGACATCTGCGGGTCAGCCGGTACCGACCTAAATCAATCTCCAAGTCTCGACACCAGGTTGATCTGACTCCTGATAATGTTTGCACTCTGAAGCAAGCAGGAAAACAGGATATTCTGCTCGCACATTGGATTGACATGAAGTTGATATGTGCTAGGTATCGGAAACAAGAATTAAAGATCCAACTACATTGGTCGAGCTAACTGTCCCACCACTTACCTGTCCCTTCCGGTCGCGCATCTCTGGCGACCCAGAGACCCCGGAAACAGCCTGTACAGGGGTTGATATCGATCCATATTACTGGAACGCCTGATCGCCTCTGCTCGGTTTCTCTTTGCAAAGAAATATCACACATGGGATGATCCTTTTCTCACTAGTGTTTCCAGATACATCCCAACCGACGTAGCTTTGATACCATCAAAGATAACTTATATGACACCTTAAGTGTCTTGATACGGCGGACGAGAAGCTCATGTATAATTGTGGTTGCCGGAGATTTGAATGCACAAGTAAGCGAACGACTGCTTCACCTATGTACTGGCTGAAGACTACCTTTATGCATTACTAGTTTCCGGAATAACAGATATCGTCTGGTCTTCCAAAAGTGCCGATTACGGACAAACTGATCACAACACCAGTTACTTATGGTGTGGCTCAATGATTGACTGTCACTCCGTTTGAAACACTTGGTTGGATTCCTACTATGCACACGGTTGGAGTCGCTACGTCCTTCGCTTTCCGAGTCTATGCAAGTGACGGACAAGTCGCTTAACCACAAGGAGGCTAGCAGATCTCGAAGTTAAACAAATGTATTATAGCCTTCTTCCGGATTCTTCCAACTGTTTCACTATCGGATGTCAACTTGCAGTTGGTCGCCACAGTGCCGGGAACTTCGCTTGCGGTGCAGCACCGCCAGCTTCAAGCACTGGATATCAGGCGTAACAGTGGCACTGCTTGAACCTCTGAGAAATGTTCCCGTCGGTCCCGAACATAACAACCCGACAAACTGTCCGACGTTTGCGCGTCGATTGGACACGAGACGCTAAGGTAACGAAAAAGGTACAAAATACCAGGAATGTCTGAAGACTATTTCGATTGGTCCGGTTGACCGATCCCCAAAACCCTCCGTGATCGAAAACAACGATCCATCTGATGAGACCATCTTTAATAAACATGGACGCCTCGACTGTTGGCTCAGACGCTGATCAACTAGTCTCCTATTCAGATCCTCCTATTCCGTCAGGTTCTCGGACTGCACTTGGACCGTGGACGGTGAACGCGGACCCCACCCCTACGGCATCGGGTTTATGACTGTATATCTCCCACACGCCCACAAGCCCCTAGTCTGGATGTCCTCCCGCTCATGTTGTTGAAGGATGGGCTGGGGCGCTCATTCAGCATTTGTCTGATTTATTTGTCTCCATTTGGGAAAAGGAGACGGTTCCAAACAACTGGAATGAATCGGTAATAATTACGGTTTACAAAAATGCAGCCCGCAGTGAATGCGGTAGTCGCAGGGGAATCAGTTTGAATTCTGTTGTGACGACACTTGGGGCCACGAGTTCTTCCCCTTATATTAGACCATAAGGCCCTGACCCAAGATCAGTAAGTGGGATTTCGGCCTGGTAGGGGTTGCGTTGATCACATCTGTACACCGTCAGGTGTACAGATGATGACGTATGTATGAGCGACCCGTGAATTTAATGATCCTGGATTTTCAAGTATAATTTGACTCTGCTGACCGGTTTGTTCTCCTTAGTACACTACTCAGCAGTGTCTCGGAAGTTTGTAAATATAATAATTTCTTTGTATTCTCATACTTGCGGGCGTATGAGAACATACGGGGCTCTCCAAAAGATTTCGTACAAAAATTGGAGTCCAACAAAGACGTTTACTCTCTCCTTTCTCACCCGAATTCGCAATTACAGGTTTATGAGACAACTGATCGGAAGTTTTCAAAATCCTGGCGTCCAAATACCTGTTGATAGAGACCTTTCCTACCTGGAATGTGCGGACAACATCGTCCTCACCTTTGAAGAGAAAAACAGAGTGCTAGTGTTTTTGGATGGATTCACCAGAGCCGTCTCGTCCGTTGGTATACACTTTGAGGCCACGCACTGAAAGGTCATGCTCCTCAACCTACAATCAGTGAACACGTTACTTACAATCCAAGAAGGGGCACTTGAGGTGGTCGAGCATTTTACGCACTTTGAAGGTTGTGTACTTCTCAACTGCAGTGTGGCAGATGAGGTCAATGCACGGATCTATAGGGTGTTTGCTTACCCGAAACACTTATGTTGGATAGGTGACATATCCTCTGATCTCTAGGGGTTCGTAAATGAAACTACGGCATGGGCTGTTTTGTCGTATTATTTTGAGGTGTGGCTTAAGCGAGTTGCGGAATTATGGCTTCTTCAGGTCTTCGCTCACCATAGCCCATGTAAGGTGGCGCCAACGAATCAACAACGAGACAACTGGAAAGTGAGTGTCCTGTTATGCAATGGGGTCTTCAGTCGGAGAATTCATCTAGCACTGAAACCTGTATTGGCTTGGTCATGGATGGCGCATGCCGAACCGTAGTCTGCCAGTAGGGCTGCTGTGTTCCTTGCTTATTTCAGATTGGCTCAAGCAGAGAGGCGGTTAAACGTTGACCTTGCGGAGAGGTATTGAGGCGATTACGAAAAGCCTCGGTACTCTTGGTGCGACTCACCTTCCAGAGTGGGGTCCTCGTGTTTCTCCCTGTGCTTTGCTGGAGATGCTGCAACATATGGCTGCTTATCAATATCAGCGCTGTTTTTTTGTTCCCAGTTTCTATTTAGATTGTCTGGATGAGTGTTTGGACGTTTAGGCACCTCGAGATCGAGATGATTGTATCAGGCCAGTACCAGGTCCCTTCCTTATCTACTAACATTTTCTCCACAATAAGGATTTCGAAGAAATTATGGTTTTACGGCAGTGGAGCATCGGTGCTGTCGATGATGATGTTGATTATGATGATGATAACAATTATATGGTTGTCAGACCTGACCCCTCCGGTGGTTAGATTTCTAACTCTTTCAGATATTTGACCACCGGTTCTTTCGTGGCAAAGTAAACTTTCGGTGGTTTTATCGTGTCCGTAGAGAAATGTGTTGGAAACGAATCGGAATCGGTAGAACAGTAAACAAAGCTTGTCAGACTGAGTTTGTTGGAACATGTGCTGCGCATATTTTGCCAGTCTACCAGTGAAAGCGCTGCTGGACAATTTTAAACTTGCTGACGAACTATTCACGACAGCAAACCACGATGTGGCGATGCAAAACGAAAGTGGGTGGGTGCTTTGCAACTTCGCGTCTTTCTCACTGGGGCCCACGCATGTGACCGGAAACCCTACTGTTCGTGACACGTGCCCGGTCGGACTCGTTAGCATGTTATCATTTGCTATCTAAACTGGCTGGCGCATCGTGCGCTGGATTGGCTTCACGAAGCATGTGAGGTTAGTCTGGTTGATGACTTCTTACCCCAGCATGATGCTCAACCGTGTTTATTTAACTGTTATTCGAAGGCACTGCTTATTTTTCTTGATAGTTCTCCTTAAGGCGTTTTTTGCACTAAGTTGTCCATTATCTTTCCTCCCCTCTTTTACAGCGACATCCTTTCCTCCTGTTGGCATAATAGTTGAGGTACCTGATGTATTGTTGTCGGTATGATTGTCATGCCGATGATGCCTTGAGCGTGGTCACGTACTTATCAGTTACCCCAGTTGTCGATTTGAATTCCTGTTTTCTCAATATGAGCAAAGTCTACACGTATATCTGAGAGGCGCACAATAGTTGTCTGCCAGTAGATATGGCGGTGCTTTAGCATGTGCCAGACAATGAACGTTTTATCAGCACACCCATGTTCGGCCAGTGTTTTCAGAGTTTGATGGTTCTAGTAGTCTTTTTTAAACTTCAGACGTAGTCTTGTACCTGACTGAACTTTGTAATTATTATCATTGTTCACTTCGCTCTTTTCTACGTCAGGTGGGGTTATTGTGTATTGGACCATTATTGATTCGGCTCAACCTGCCATTCAATGAGTTTCTATTATTTCTTTCCACAGGTGAAAAAATATTTAGAAATGTGCACAGAAGCCTCTCATGACATGGTCGATAGACAAAAGCAATTGACGGCCAAAGTTCAAACTATCCGAGAACAGTTAGTAGCGTGTACGGATCACATGAACACCTATATGTCGAAATGCTCACAGACTGCGATAGACAAACAAAACGAGTACGATACTTACGTGTGTCTGTCTTTCACATGCTATTGCTCAATTTCGAAGCTAGTTGTCGGTCTTGTGTCATACTTTGGCAGATTTTCTGGCTACTCAGCTGTAGAAATACATTTGAACTCTGGCGTATACTACCCCTATCCTGGACCATGCATGATAACTTTCCTACTGGTCCACCAGATGATCGTTTCACTTAGTTGAATTTAGTTATTGTGCTCAATATAGGGGTGCGGGGGCCGTCTTCAGTGTATTTTTGATTGCTTGTGGAAGGAGCGGCTGATACTTTTTTGGGACAGGAAAACACTCATTTCGTTAGCATGGGTTTTTGTCAATCCTTTCGTATCATTGTCGTTTTGCTTAGTGACCAGCCTTCGTATCGACAGTAAATTCAGTGATGTTTTTCTTGTGCACCAGAGGTGTCATTTTCATGCTCTTGTACAGTACTCTCCCCAGGGTAGACACCTAAACAGTAAATGCTTCCTTTGAGGAGAATTTCATTGGCACGGAATGTTCCTCACTGTGACTTCTTGCTTAAAAAACGAAGTTAAGGCCTCCGGCTTATGATTTATTTGAGAATATCTGCACCGTATTCGGTACGAATGAGGCCCAATAGATTCCGAGTTGTGTGACATATCTGGCTCTCGCCTGAGTGAACCACATCAAGTGGTGTCAGACAGGGCTGTCCTCTTTCACCTTTCCTATTCAACTTCGTCATTGATACGATCATAGAAGACTCACGATCAGCCTCTAATGCCTGTGGGGTCGAAGTGCTCCCTGGGCGTCCGCTCACAGATATCGAGTACGCAGACGACATAGCTCTTCTTGGATCTCACCCCGTCGTAATTCAAACAATATTAAATAATCTAATAATTCCGCCTCACGGTTTGGCATGCGCTTCACACCGGCAAAGTGTAAAGTGCTACTGAAAGACTGGGTGGGCTCGAACCCTAGCATCATGCTTGCGGATGAACCGATTGAGGTAGTAGACAAATTTGTTTACCTGGACAGCTGTATCAGTCCCGGTGGTCTTGCGGAAGATGACATTTCCATCCGGTTTGGGAAGGCCAGAGCAGCTTTTGTGAACCTGCGTCGCCTGTGGCGTAGGCGTGATATCAGCTTATCCGTCAAGGGTCGAGTTTACAATGCTGCGGAACGCTCCATATTACTATACGAATCATAAAGCTGGCTGCTACGCGCCGAGGACGTCAAAAGACTTTCAGTGTTTGACCATCAATGTCTTCGGAGTATTGCCCGAGTCTGGTGGGAACACCGGATAAGCAATGCTGAAGTACGTCGAATGGTATTCGGAAGGAATAACTCACCCTCGATAGATGAACTGATCACACTGCATAGGTTGCACTGGCTTGGCTATGTGCTGCGTATGCCCGTCGACCGACTTCCTCCAAGGGTTCTTTTCGCACCACCACTTGAAGGGTGGAAACGAGCCAGAGGCGGTCAAACAATGACTTGGCAGCGAAGTATAAAAGCCGTTACCAGCAAACTCAGGTGCGCTGGTCATTGCCGTCTTCCTGGATGGGGACCCCGAGACAGGCCACATCAGACATGGCCCTGTCGCGCCCTCAATGGTGCTCGTGCATCCAAGCTATTGCCTTCAATGCATAGCTCCCTTCCGAATCCACCCACTTGACAGTCCACTGATAGTGCTGTATTTACGCACCAATTTATCAGCTCCCGCCTCCAATGCGCAGCTATCTACCCCACCTCCCCGAATCATCGGTGAACGAAACTGTGGCAGCTACAACCACTGTACGACAAGTACGCGGTTCTTACAGCTGACAATGATGATGATGATGATGTAACATATCTGGGTGGAAAAACACGACGTTGAGTCCAGAGTCTTACAACCGTAGGTGATCTTCGTCACGATCGAAATAAGCACGATCATACAAGTCAGAAGAACTAAGAGTTGATTGGCACCTATCAGTGTGAGACCAACATCCGGAGGGTTTTGTTCGGTCCTGCTCTGTCTCTCTCTATCATTCAGTCCTACCGCCTTTTCGGTGCTTAGCTGCCACGCCACCCGAAGGAGGTACGGGAGCTGAGATACTGCCAGGTTGCGCGAGCCTAGACAGGAGCAATCGAGATGGCGAGATTGGGTTCTAACCACAAACCTTCCGGTCAGTAAGTTCGCGTCTTAACTACTGAGCTATCTCGAGCTCAGGTCCAGGTGAGATACTCACATCTGTGCTTTAAAGCTGAGATTAGTTAGCCACACCATTGGTTGATCATAGACCTTGATGGCGCAGAGGATACAAACGGGTTTTGAAGACCTCCTGGCGTTCTTCTCACCAACCTATTGATCACAATTCTGAGAAAGGAGGGGGCAGGTAAATTATTGGACGCCATTTTTTGTACGAAATCTTTTGTAGGGCCTCCGCAAGTCTGGGAATGAAAGAACGTGTCATATTTACAAACTTACGAGACACTTTATGCTGAGCAGGTGTGCTAAGGAGAACAAGCCGGTCAGCGAAGTATTCGCAGCAGAGTATTCGCTCCTACATATGCCGTCATCCTAGCACCTGACGGAATGTACAGACGTTGTCAACACAACCCTTACCAGGCCAAAATTTCCATTACTGATCTCGTTTCAGTACTTCACGGTTCAATAGGGCGACAAAGGCCACATGCGCCATGAGTCTCGTCGAAACATTACTGACAGCAACACTAGATCACAGCACTGGTGCTTCTCTACCGTACAACCATGTTAATCAATTTAATAAAACCTGTGACTGCTGCCTTCACTGCTCGTGTCCTGAAAACTGGCATTATTACCTACCCGGTTCGGCCGTTTGGAACATTCTTTTTCCCAACTGAAGGCAAATAACTCATATAGATG
Source organism: Opisthorchis felineus (assembly GCA_004794785.1). NCBI lineage: Eukaryota > Metazoa > Platyhelminthes > Trematoda > Opisthorchiida > Opisthorchiidae > Opisthorchis > Opisthorchis felineus. Next base: position 270,183 of record SJOL01006800.1, read on the forward strand.
GCAACTGAACACCTCACTCCATCCTTGAACATCCTGGATGGGACGAGGGGCTCGTCGGTGCGTCAGAGAACGTATGAAGTCGTAATCCCCGAGATTGTTATGGGGTTCTGTGTTCACCCTCGAGGGCTCTTGCTCAGTTCGAGAATTTGACTGAATAGTAGCACCTGATCACGAGAATTGTTCGTGTTTTCCGGCCGGGGGATCGAGGAGTTTCGTTTTTTAGGAGATGATTGGGCCAGTAGATACCCAGAGATTTCACCCATAAGTGCGACCCGATTGTTAGAAAGCGTGAATCTAGGATGCACGAGGGATATTTTTCCAATACTGACCTTGTCATTGCTCATTTCACCCATTTTCAGAATAAAGAGGGATCATGAGGCGTTTAAATCGGATATGAGGTCGCCTGTTGTGGGGCAACTGATTGATTATCTTAAATTCAGCTTAAAATGGGGGGGGGGAGCGAACGCAGTAATCAGGTTTTTAAGAAAGTGCACCTCGAGGCACAAAAACAACCGGAAGCACTGTACGTAGGAGTGTTGTCTATCTAACGGATCCATTTCGAGCGGAATGCTAAAGGCTAAGACGATACGTAGTCAACTGAGAAATAAGGTGGAACGAACCGGCACATAGTTCAATCCATTGTCAAGGTGATTTTTATATTCAGTTGTGTATCCAAGGTGAACAAGCCTGATGTGCCACTGTGTCCAATGCTCCATATTGAAAACTCGCCTTATCACGCCATGGTGCAATTGCTAGCAGAAGACCTGGACCTCTTCGGATGGAACGTTCGCGCCACAGCCGAAAGGGAACGTGGGGTTTCGTTAGCTCGTCCGCAAGGTAGGATTTTCTTGGTCGATGTCAATTCGCTGTTCACCGATGTACCCTTGAAGAAAACAACAGCTGCCTCTGCCGGTATGAGATAGGCGAACCAGCATCCATCGTTACTGCTGAAGTACATGTGCATGTAATATTCAGTTCATTCGTAGACAGTGGGTGGTGACAATACCAGCTGTATTCATGGCAAAAACAGAAATGGAGTTATTAACACCCACACGAACGGTGTGTGGGCGATACTTTCAAGCTTCTATCAGAACGGATATCCTGATCAGTTTGTTCATTATGATATACAAAGACCACCTGAGCTTAATCTTAGGAGAACCGTGAAAAAGATCGTTTCTGGCGTGCCTTCTAAGTAGAATATTGACGTTGAACTGATAAACGGGGAACTATCTGATGTAATTGGCAAAACCTCCAACTCAGCGTTGTCCTTCGAAGCGACTTCAATCCGGTTTTTGCGCATTAAATATTATCTGTCTTTGCGGTACACGATATTCATAGGGTTGCCACAACTGATCAACAGCCCACGACCGGTTTCGCCTTTCTTGGGTTTCATCAGCTAGGCGCAGTCCCCGAGTTTCCGTCAACTTTATGTTCTACAACTAAAACCAAATTGTATGCAGTCCGTGAAATGCACTCATTTGCACACCAATTTGGTCTTAACGGGAGACTCAGCTAAATCCAGCTGAATCGTTTATGATGTTCTTCAACTGAGTGTGGTGCATAAGGCCGCCTCACCTTTGAGTTGGCACGGTATTCGAAATATCGCAGTAGAAAAAGAACACCATACACGCGAGATTCAGTTGGATTCAGTTGAGTCTCCCGTTCAAACCAAATTAGTGTACAGATAAATGTATTTAGCGAATAATCCGTCTTTATCCTCCCCATATTCTTCTGCCTTCTGTTATCAGGCCGGTTACGTCGGATGAGTCTGCCATCTGCTGTCGAAAAGTATGTGCGATCACATTCCAAAGCGTCTTTCGCTCGGTAGTATTATTTCGATTTCTACCTACCAGGTCGCACCTCATTGATACTAATCGCCAGATCTTATTCAGAGTTTCCTGTCGAGTCCTCTACGATGCGCACCAGTTTATTGAATTGCGCTGAAGCGGTCGCATTGCGGTTAGTTGACCTCCCTGCCGTTTGCGCGCATACACTTTGCACAAAGTGTATGCCCAACGTGGCTATCGATACATTCAGCTCAAGAACGTGCAACTGTCAATACCGCTTTGGTACGACATGTTTCGAGACATCTTATGTCCGCACTGACGATTTTAGTACTCTTTTACGGTGATGAAACTCGGTGTGAGAAACACTACCGCAGCATTCTCGGGAACCGATGTGCCGTCCTTTTAATCCTATGTTTCACATAGAACCCCTAGTTTGCCTGCAGGTTATAGTTTCAATCCAAGAGAGTACAGTGTACCCGTTGGTCATGTCGAAAGACGAAGCTCCAGATAGTCCCTGTGTCTGCGATTTGTTAAGATCCAGAAGCGATTGTCTCTGTTGTCCGGCTATAAAAATGCAACCTAAGTGGCTAAGGCCTATGGGTGTTGGATTCCAGTGCTGATGTCAACATATGCAGCTTGATTTAGTTTGCATAGGTGGCGGATACCAGGAGGTGTATGATCGAATGTTGTTCATTGTGGCTGTGTGAACTTTCAGTTGGAGATGCCTGGAAGCCGCGTTTTGGTGCTCACAGTCGTTCGGCACGTGTGTTCAACCATGTCCTGTAGTGCACCATGAGCTAGGAACGCGGAAAATCAACGGTGCAGTTGGGTGACTGAGACTCCCGAGACTACCTGACCCTGACTGAGGCAGGTGTTGCGGTTATGACTAAACGATTGACACATTGTATAGGTTTGTGTTTCAAGCTCCGAACTCATGCCCCATCTGGGGAAGATTATGAAAGCGAGTCAGAAAGACCTCAGCAAAAATTACGGCAACTAATTTACACCTGGAATATTTCGGAATCACTAGCACATGCATGCATATTCCATGGTGAATCTTATGAAGTTAAGTTGTTCAGTGGCAGCAAACGGAACACCTCAACACCCGTCTACTAAAATCTGTCCTCAATGGTGGTTGAACTTGTTTGTTTTAAGTTAGCCTGATTATTAAATGTTAACCTTTTGACAAACTGAAGTTTTCTGAGGAACGCGGACGGAAGTTTGGGGACATGTCTCAAACAGTTCAACAATACAAGGGGCAGGTGTACCTTTTTTAAAGAAATAATCCAACAGTCAACTCATTTAAACCATATTTACGTTGTGTGTACTGCGTTTGTTTGTCCCGCAGGCTTCAGTTACTCAAGCTGCTGCTAAGGTCTCAACAGGATAGTGACAAGTACATCCGCAAACTACTGACATACGGTCGGCTGGAGAACTGTCTCAGCTTGCTTTGGATAGCACAGGTTGTGCAATGTGTGAGGTGTACCGTTTTACCATAGGAACTATATTTGCCTAAAACTTTCAGATGGCGAGTGCACTGACCAGAAGCCAAGTGATGTCAGTGCACGTATCCATCGACTCACTTCACAGGTGACCTTCTACCTTCCAGAAGGCAATATCGTATGCTACTTCAAATTTTCCACTTTAGCTGAACACATGATACTATCAAGAAATAATTGCACAACGATGTGGCCTTACGAAATTGAAAAGCCCATAGTAGCGTTATGCTATGAGGACAAATTGCCACTGATGAAAAGGAGAGATGCTTGGCTTTTCCTCTTCATGCGCTCCACCAGCATGTTTTGCTTCTTCTGGATCTCGTGTCTCCAGGAATTTGTTAGTTGCTTTCATCTTCACCCACGTCTGTCCCATTGATTTTTTTCTTCCCCAAAGTTACATACAAAAGTGGAATCAGCAGCGGTTCGGATGGTCCATGGGTTCATCAGCGGATGACAGGATTACCGTACGTATTGAAACCCCCTCCTCGGACACATTTCCCGGTCGCCCATTCGCGTTGGTTCGTGGAACTCATCAGTGCGACAACCTTGAGGTGAGCTCATCGTGCCGATATTCCTCTCGAATTTGGGGTAGGCCTCATTTACGTTGTTCTGCGGATACGCTTTTTGTATACTGCTTGTCGTGATGTGCCTATTGACAACATATTTTTGCTGCACTATTTCCTCACTGTCACACGGCGAGTATGGCTCAGGCGTCCTCCATTGAGTTAGTATCTGGAAGAAACCTCCAGTAATGCGGGTTCATTTTTGAAATCGCTCTGGCAAGTGAAACCAATAAGGTTCCACCGATTGTGGCTGTTTGCGGGCACTAGTTCTCCGCGGTCCTCTCCGTTGTAATACTGTAGTCAATTCAATCCCACCAAAAGGATCACTTCACCAAGGCTGCTAAAAGTATTTCCCGTAGGCGGGAATAAAGGCACTCATCCTTATAAGTTGATGGGGAAATTTTAGGAGAAATTGATCGCAGTCGACAACAGGTTTTTGAACACATGTGTAACACCGGTTTGGTTACCATAAGTTCCAACGGAAGTTGTGGTACAGACCACAATGAGTTATTGGATGCCCGCTAAAGTTTCTATGCGACATTCGGGCCACTTGGCGGATTCTGCGTGAAGACTACGCACAAGACTCCGTAACAGTAATCTCCCCCCGAAAAGGCAAATTAAATGAAGCTGTCAGTTAATTAATGGTTCGTGAAAGGTTTTTGCTATACCGACGCATCCGCCTCCTCCCTAGGGTGTGCAACAAGTAGTAAAATCGAACTACATGTAGTGCGCTGGTATCCGTGCCTGTGGAACCATTTGAATGTCCTTTATCCTGTATAAAACCGAGGAGCTACGCCTGAAGAGTGGACAGGAGTAGGCAGTCTTAAAACCATCAGTATGGCCGGTTGGTTGGCCCATAATTGTCACATCAGGTGGGACACCGTGTATGTAGAGGGTGGTCAGGTGGTCCGCACCATTCGTGAAACGTACCAAAGGAACATACATTTAGTTAGGTGATGCTGGACAGAACTCAAAAAGTCACCTCTAACACCGTTCCGGGCTTAGCACTACGGAAAGTCCAGATTGTTAAGGCGGACCGTTTACACATTCAAATGGAAGCAGCTTGATCATGTGGGAATCGGATAAACTGAGGGCCCGTGTTACTAGTAAGCCCAACCTGGTACACACCCATACGGTGTTCCGTCGTCGGCCATAGTTTAATAATAAAAGTGGTCGTGGTTTAGCTTGTTTGCTAGTGGAAATTCGGTTCTGGAACAACCGCAGGCTTAGCACATCAACGTGCATTGAGGTATGCTTTCCCAGGTCTGTACGGAGACATCCACGCAAATGGGCCCAGTAGTGGCTGTGTGGAGTGGAACTGCGTTGTTGCGATGTTAAATCCAGATCTATCCTATGACCAACCGTGATTTGATCTGTTCCGGTGTCTATGACGATGATGGTGACGTCGTAGGTTTGGCTATTTGGCTAAGCTGGTTGTGATGAGCTTGCGCCATCCTCCTGATGCCATTTAGGCCAGAACGGCCCGCGCGAGCACGACCACAGACCCAGGTAGGTCTGCCTCCAAGTTCAGTAGTTTCCAGGAGACACTTGCGTCTTCAAAATTCCAGTTCTTTGGCTCGAGGTTGTCAATTATTACATCGACGGTTACCTGCTCGTAGGGCCCCCATCATGCCGTACTCTTTGTGCCTCAGCTCCTAGTTTTCTCAAACGAACTTTCGACCCCATTGTTTATGCATCGCCGTTTCCTTCCGCCAGGGATTCTGTCTCTTGGCTTCGTTGTCCACACAGCATTCGTTTGTGAGCTTTTTTTCTCCACTCGACAAACATAACCCGGTCACCTCGGGTGGTCCTGTAGAACTATCGTTTCCATATCGTCCGTCGAGAAACCTCTGTCCGGCAACCTTTCGAACCAGATGACACTATCGGTTTCAAGCATCGTTTGGAAGCCGTTCAGATGTCAGATATTACGCTGTTACATAGCAATTGTTCGGACGCCGTACAGTAGAACAGACAGAGCCATTGTTTTCGGAAAATTTCGGGAAGCAATCGGTAGATTTATTTTCCAACTGATTGGACACAGCCATTGTTTCGTAGACAGTTTGATCTTGAACAGCCGACATCAATTTCTCTATATCCCGTTTTTTCACGCATGCCAAAGGATGCGCCGGTCTTGGCAACGCGGTATCTCAGCTTACTGCTATCGGCCAAATCAACAGGCGGGTACCATAAGTCGATATCTGCTCCAGCCTTGGTGTGCGGCTGTGTTGGACGGCGGACGTCAGTACATGAGGACGGTCTTCTTCCTGTTGATTCACAGGTCAAATTGTGCATCAATAGGCCCAGACTCCTCAGCTGTGGATTGCAGTTCATCATATGCATGGAAAAACAACATCAGGTTATGGACTCTAGTTTAGTAAACCAGACTCTGCACGGAAACTTCTGGTTGTGAGCAGACGTTCGCCAAACCGATACTCAAACTGTACGCCTGGATCATATGCTAAAACCGCCCCTACAATGGCCGTCAGATAGAGATTGAAAACCGCAGATGAGAGGACACAGCCGTGTTGCACGCTTTTGACGATTTCAAACCAACTGAAGTGGATCCGTGGTTCTGGACCTTTGCTCTCATTCCATCATGCTGGCTTCGCATAAAGTTCGCAAACTTTGCTAGGATCTGTCCACAGGATTTCACACAGAAACAAAAGTCTTTAGGAGGTATACGAAGTGCTTTTGCTGCAAGTGGTCGCTATACTTGCAGCTGTCGTTTAGCGAACATCGGATCCATTATGCTGCGACCGGCACGGGGGCCACACTGTTCTGGGACGTCGGCTTAGAGTATTTCAGCAGTCGAAACAGTGATAAGACTCGTTTCAACAGCTCCCCTGCTCAACTCAACGACTTAGTGCTTCCGTAGTTGTCAGGTGGAGCTGTGTCCTCCATTCCTTTGTAGAACAGCACGATTATTCCCTTTTTGAGCTCCCGCAGAATTCTCTCTCTGTCGTACGATGTGGATCATTTGGTGATGCCACTGTATCTGAAGACTTTTGCTGCAGGCAGGTCTTCTCTAGCTGGTTTTCCATTCCTCAGTCGCGTGGTTATCCACCGTATCTCCTCAATAGTTCAGTGATTTCATTTTCGTTTTGGAGCTGTCTACCCAGCGGATCTCGTGAGTATTTTCAGGGTCTTGTTGAAGTGCTTGCGCCACATGCTTAGTAGTCTTGCAGCTGACGTCCGAATCCCTTGTTTTGTGTAGGCTTAGTTCATAGCCAACAAATGGCTTCCTAAGACTGAAGGAATTCTGTGTGCTTCTCCCAGGCCGTGGATTCCCAAATCTTTGTCCGTCCCATCATTCGTCCTCGATGCGGACAATTTCGGGCACTTTTTAGCCTATGCTTCTTTTTCTCGCAGCCCGGGTGAGCAAGAGAAGCAGCAAGGGCTTTATTCTTTTCGGTTACCGGTTTTTATTCATAATATTGTCATCACACTAACCAGGACGTCTGCAGCGTAGGTGCAGTTATCAGCATCTATGCTCCAGCTTGTCACTTCTGCTCGCGGGCTGGATGACTTTAAGTTTACTAGTACGAGGCCAGTTGATATTGGTACGGTCTATGGTCTTTCAGACGCTTTACACCAAACGTTATGCGTCCGTTGACATGGCGTGATTTGTGATGCCGGATGCTTGGTTCTGTTCGGACAAGCTGGTATTTTCTACCTCTGGCGTGAAGCTTCTCAGGGAGGACTTGCAGTATGCGGACGGTATTGCGCTACTTGGTTCAGGTTCCATCCAGGTACAAACTGCGCCAAATGACCTAAATTATGTTGCTATGCGTTTTAGTATGCGCCTCACCTTCAAAGTTCATGGTCCTATTAAAGGATTGGGCAAGTACATCACCAAAGCTGGTAGCGAATTCAGAACCACCACAGATTCAAACACCTGAGTAGTTGCATCACGTCGTAGGGTCAGCATTGCTGACAAATTGTATGGTAGAATCGTTAAAGCCCCTTCTGCTTCCCTTCAACGCAGGCACCTCAGGGGTCGACGTGACGTTAACCTGTCGGTGAAAGGCGGGGTCTACCACGTGACGGTGTGCCCAATATTGCTTTACAGTTGTGAAGCCCGACCATCGCGCTGAAGACAACAGAAGGTGTCTTCGAAGCGTTGCACACGTATCTTGGAGCACTAGATTATCGATGTTAAAGTGTGACGCATGCTTTTTGAAAAAAAAACAGCCACTTCTCCAGTTGATAACATGATTCACCAGCTACGCAGGCCCTGCTATGCCAGGTGTTGACTGTCTCGCTGTGCCCTGTTTGCTGACGCAGGTTTGCGGCTAGAAGTTACCATAAGGTGGTCACCGCCGTATAACCTGGAAAGGGAGTATGACAAACATAACACTGCACTAGCACATTTCGTATGCGATGCTGGGGTATCGGGGATTCACCGCATCAATGGTTGGAGGTACTCATCGAAACGGCGATATCACGCAATGGTACTGTTGTATCTATTCTCTTGTTCAAAATCATTAAGCCGCTATTTCATTCTTCTGTGCTGCTGCTATCGTGCACGATCCGCGGTGACGCTGACAATGGTTGTCAAACCGAACAGGAATGAACAGCGTCCAGTTTGGAATTGCGAAGCTGCTTCATTTAATGCGGAAACCGTACACCTAATTGGGTTGGAACTTCGAACGTATGTGTAAGACTAGATTTTGCGCATTCGCTAAAACCGAAGTACTGACTTCAGGCAGAAAAAAGGTACGAAACCTAACCGAACTACCGTGACCCCGAAAACGAACTAAGAGCTTTGGTGTTAATGATACCTCTAACTACTACCTTAGGGAAGGATCCTGGTCTCGTGAGGGTTCTTATGAGATGTTTCAGGTATTATCGTGATCGGGCAATTTGCTTCATACTGACTTCCCAAAAAATTCACCTTGAACACAGCAAAATTAGTCCGATTGTCTATGTCCGTACATGGTCATACACACTATACATTTTAAAAATCAAGAACCGAAGCCCACTAATGGTTGATTGAGATGTTCCGTTGTGATGCTCTTATCGTGAAAGATGACTGTATTTGCAGCGAATTGCCGCTGTTGGAAAATTATGTACCGTTGGCGATGATGATCAGTTTTCAGTCAATCACTTCGTTCGCGGATTGCACAATTTTTAGAGGATTGTGGATGGATTTTCCGCACTGTTATCCACGAAAATTTAGTAGGTCACTTACGCTTATCATCCAAGAAAGCACGATCGTTCATCCTAATGTGGTGCGCCAATCCAACTCCCCAGATTTTCAACGTGTTCCAGAATTTCCCAAGCATAACTGACCGTCATCAGTATTTTGACCTTGTCGTAGGTTGGTGGTTATAGCGCGAGCTTACTGACCGGAAGGTCCGTAGTTCGAACGCGACCTCTGCATCTCGACTTCTGCTGTCTAGGTTTGGACAACCTGGCAGTATCCCAGCCATCGTGCTTCCTTCGGGTGACATGGCAACTAGGCACCGGGTGTGACAGCTGAAAGTTTATTATTATTATTTATTACTTCTTTTTTATACTCTTTACTGCGATCTCTGACAATCGGTTTTCCAAAGTCGTCCTTTTCCTTTACATGCGCTTTGCACCCACAAAGTGTAAGGTCATGCTCCTGGACATTCAGCACTGAATACACTATAGGTGAAAAGGAGGAAAGCCCTTCACCACGGAGTTGTTTATTAGAAAACACCAACTAAACAGTTACAAACTATCGGACGGGAAAGTAAACCTCTCATATGCACCTTGCTTTTTAAACCTGAATATCCATGTTCTTCTTGAAATTTACTGGATATTCATTGACTATCACGCAATTGTAGACGAATGCTGCAAAGCGGTTCCACAAATTCCGTAATAAACTCCACCTTCCAAAAGATTCGAAGCGGAGTTACGAGAAAACACTACTCGCATGCCTCATCAGTAGTATCCGCCGTTACACATGTCCTCGAAACTATGGAACGTTTTACCAATCTTGGATAGTGCATTAGTTCAGATTGTAGTGTGACAGATGACAGTGCACGAAACTCTAAGGCGCCGGTCGCTTTTGATAATCTGACATACTTATGGCGGAAAAGCGGCATTTCCCTGAATCTCAAGGGGCGTGTATCAGGCTATAGTACGGACTGCTTTATGGTATGGCTGTAAGACGGCCTGCAGAGGAACTGAGGCGTCTTCAGCTCTTCGGAAGCCGTAGCTCGTGTAGGTCGATGTCGGCGAATCCACAACGAGGCCATCAGAAAACGAGGGTGCATCACGGACCTCAATCGAAGGGTGTGTCCAGCACAAAAAGCTGCGGTGATTGGGTAATACGCATACCGACTAGAGTGCTGTTTTATTATTCCATTTCAGAGTGGTCCAAGCAAGTAGGTGACCAACCTTTGACCTGGCCAATTGTGAACAGTCTGAGTGCTGCCGGTGCGACTCGCCTTCCAGGATAGGTTGCGCGTGATCCCCCTGTGTATGGTTGAAGACTCCGCTAATCGATGCTAGTGGCTGTTGCTTCTATCCATTGTCTGAGTTTCTGGGGGTGTATGCACCTCGGAATGATTGTGGTAGGCTACCTCTAATTCCCTTCCTCATCCACTTTTCTTTTCTTCACAATAAGGCTTCCAGATAAATTATGGTTGTACGGCAGCCAACCATCTGTGGTTGAATATCGGTGTTTTGTTGTTGGTCATCCCTACCCATGCGTACTACTTTTTTGCATAACAATAGAGTTGGCATGCCACAGTTCCCACTGACAAACGATATTTAGAATAGAGCGGACAGTAAACACCTACCGGGCACTGCCACCCAATGGATTATTGGAGTTCGACTAATCTATATTAGTTTTGTCGCGGGATCTTTTTGTGATGCTCTACAAACGCTATAAAATACCTTCGTTTCTCCTTCCTCCTAGGTTGTGTGCAATCAACATACGGACGTGGCCGCAATCGCTCAGTGCGCCTCCGTGGCGTTGGCCCCAGGTGCACTTATAGCCGAGCTGCTGTCCACCAAATATGTCAACCAATTAATTCGGGTGGATATCTTGCGACTCCAATCCCAATACGCTCTCGATTGGGATAAGGAGAAACGCCAGCTGTCCCTTCTAAGCGGTCTCAACGGCAACGTTCTAGCTATTTTGAGCGTCAGAACCGATGGGAATATCGCGCTCACTAATGTTCAGTACAAACCAAATGATGAGCAGGATAATCCAAAGACTGTGGAGTCCGCAAATGCAGATTTCATGACTAAGTTGAAGACTTTTACCCCACCGCCGACCAATTCACTTGACGAATGGATCTCCGAAGTTCATGATTTTTGCTTCGCTTTGTCGGGCAGCCTTCCTTAAATTGATCCTTTTCTCCATTGTTTATAAATTAGTGTATCTTTCCTCTATTTGTGTATTAGCACTGTTATGTTCAACCAGGAACTAAACGGTTGAACGGTGATTGTTGCTTAGAAGTAAGCGAGATGCTGCTAGAAAGTCTTTAAATCAGTGAAGAAACTTCCCTGTAATGTGGGTCTATGAAGCTTCAGACTGATCGTTTTCAATTGAATGGGGATCGTGTACACCTCTCGGTACGTTGCGAACGCTTATCCTCCTCCTCCGCTGACACCTAGGTTCTCTATTTCCAACGCGCACAGTGCCCATCCAAGTAGTCACATGGTTTTACTAAGTTGGTAAAATATTACTCACCTGAAGACTACAGTCTTGGCTACCGATGAAATCATGAGACTAACAATCACAAACCTAGGCCAGCCGCAGTATTTTGTCTCTCAAACTACCACACCCGAAGGACAGAGATCACAACGTGGACGAACTTTTACTCCATTTTTCCTGTTGAGACCTCACGGGAAACTTCAGAGGCAGGCTCTCCCTAACTACAAAGACGCAGAACTTCGGGACCTGTGATGGGGCGATCAGCCGAGACAGTCAGCTGAAGGGTTGCAAAAAATCACCCAGCAACTGTATGACGCAGTTGACGAATATCACTTGTGTTTGCGCTCTACAACCGAACCGAAACCACATTTCGAGCAAGGCCACTTATGCGTTCCAAATTCACTTTGGAGACAAGCCTCAAGCGGACTTCCATGGCCCGAAATCAGGCGCGAATTCAACCTGAAGCCAACTGCATTCGACCACAATCCCTGCACTGTGAATACACAGGCTAACGCTATTAATCCTCATCACGGCTGACAGCTAACCACACAGGATATAGAAATGTAATGAACGCTCAAGCCTCCGTTTCTCTTCTGAACTCCAAGCACCAGGTGACTGGGCGTGAGATTAATGATAAAACTAATGTCACAGATGTTCAGTACCGTTGAATTTCACGGACCGAAGCATTTCAATGCAACGCGTTGAACCGGCACGGTAGTCACAAGCGTCATCTAAGTTATTATGAACGACTAAGTTTATGCGACAACCATGAAACCAGTGTTGATCTTTTGGAACTTGAGAAATATCGAGTTACCTCGCGTAGCTTGATCATATAGTCCAGTTTCATTGTCTTTGATCAGTTTGTAACTCACGTGGCATGATAGTATGTTACCAGTGCTTATGAAATTAATCACTTAGCCTGTGCCTCCCAAATGGACAAGGGTTTGGCAAATAAAGCCTGAATGCTGTAGTGCATGTCGATGGTCCTTGCAGATTACTGGGGAAAGGAAAGCATTGATGAAGACGTCCACAGTTTTCGCGCAACCTGAATTGACCCAGCTCACAAACTCAGTCTTAAGAACATTTCCTGAGCCCAAGTAAACTGTGCTTCCCTTCAGGGCCACAGTGTCCCGAAAATGCGCTGTAACTCAGGAAAAAAATAGATCAGACTACTCGCAGGAGTGGTTTTCGGGTGGAACGGTCTACAAAACGGTAATATGCTAGACGGACCAGTGCTTTGAGCGTGACTATATCCCTGTTCGATTAATCACTCTGGATTCACTGGCCTTAAAGTCTAGCAAGTAAAACAGTGCGAAGATCGGCTGATTTTTCACTATATGAAGAACTGTAAGGAACGGTTCGTTAGGATTTCTTTGTGCTGCAATGACTCCAAACGACAGCAAACCGTCTCCACGCCAGACGAAACCGCTCGGTCCTCTTCTAGAACATCCACATTTCATACCTCTCTATAACTGACGCCTACGCCTCCACATTTACGGATGCCTGTCCCTGGCAGTTCGATATTACCACTGCCGCCACATCATAACCGATCGATTCATATTGACAAAACACTAGGGTTCTTTCAATTCGGGAGTTCCTGCTGCATGAGCGGCATAGCAAGTAAATATTGTGCTACCATTGATTAAGCCCATCTGACTTCATTGTCTTTACTGACAGAAATCAGAAATCTTCTGCTCTTCATCGCGGTTGTTAGACAAAACCAGAAGTGGTCTGGTTGAAACTCAGAAGCCGTACGAGCAAAACCCGCAATTATCCCATAGTAATGTGGGTGAATAGAGGTATTGATCAGGCATCTGCCGTGTTCCACAAGCACTTCAAGAAATATTTGTAGCATAAAGTAATGCGGAAGCATTCGATTAATGGATGCTTCTTACTGCATCGTTCCACGTACGGTTACAAGAGTGCAGACTGATAAGCTGAGGACGCTAAGTATACTACATCTTAATTGCGAGTGACGTCATCTGCCTGACATTTCGTGCTAATACCCATTCTTCAGAAGATCTTGGTTGTCAGGTTTCACTAGAGGCTCAAGATGTCTCGGGCGGGCAAATCCGGTTGTCCTACTCAGTGCCCTGGAAGATTTTCATACTTCACAGCGGAGAGACCTAGATCAAGCATTTTTTCACATCTTTGGTGTGTTCCCTTTTCAGCGGTTCATTTGCAAAAGGCACCACTATTGAAAGGTTCGGGCGGCAACCTGCAAGCCATTTTCTAGCCATCCAAAGAGCATCAACTAGTTATTCTATTTAAAAAAATGGCCAGAGTTTACTGATATGTACACGACGATATGACAAAACGCGTTTTGCCTCGTAGTCGGGTTTCCGGGTTGGTTTCCAACTTTCCACATGTCTGTACACGACTTAACAGCATGAAGACGCAACTCCGAAGGTTAGCGGATGTCCAGTTCTGACCGTATACGCCCTCGTAACCAACAGGCGAATTCCAGACTCAGAGCATGTGTCACTTCAATGGCCGCAGCACAAAGGGCGTTCAATTTTGTTGTGGGAAGCCACGAAGTAAGCCGCGTGTGCAACACTTGCGGTTGGCCAGCCGGGTTATCTGTGTTGGGATTAAGAGGGCTCGCTTGGTCCACCACTTGGAGACAGACCATTGTAAGTTGAGGAATCCGCGGATTCTCCTCAAAACGACAAAGGTCGGCGAACAAATGTGGTCCCCACATACCTGAATGAAACAAAAATGTCGGTGTAAGTGCAATTTCTCAGTAAAATGAGTGAATGGTTTAAATAACGGGTGGGGATTGTGTAATAACGAAATCTAAGGAAGCTAGCTCTGTTTAGGTGATGAGCATCGCGGAAGTTGGGCTTCAGAAGTGATTGACCGCACCTCTGCCCTCGTAGTGGACCAGATATAGGCGTAAGTACTTTGTACACTGAAGTAAGAGTGGGCAATTCTGTTAAGCTTCAGCGGCGCTGATGGCTTCCGGTTTTGGATACACTGCGTGTCGGTATCAAGTTTGAAAGCGATAACTCATTAGTGTATACTGGCACTTAACTGCCATGTAACCATGAGGAAAGAATGGAAAAGTGAGAGCGTAGTGTAAAAAAGCCGTCTAGTATTACGTGTGACGATCAAGAACAAGGTGTCGTTCAGCTGTAACACCATTCCGGTGCCTAGCTGCCATCCCACCCGGAGGAAGCACGAGGGCTGGGATACTGCCAGGTTGCCCAAGCCTAGACAGGGGAAGTCGAGAGGCAGAGATCGGGTTCGAACCACGGACCTTCCGGTCAGTAAATCCGCGCTCTAACCACTTAAGCCATCTCGCCCAAGAACAAGGTGTCTTCACCTTCGAAGACCGCTGAAATAAACGCACCTGAGTATCATTTTGGAGTAAGACGCTATCAGTGGGATTGACCCAGCATCGCTTACAAACCTTACTCAACACAGGCCCAGGGACAAACTAGCTAGGCAGCCAGGCTAAGAGATAGCGTCCTTGCCACTGGGATTGGCTGCGTGCAGATGCAGATGCCCTGCAGAGTTTCCGACGCCATGCAAGGGAGATCGGATGGGTTCCAGCCAGGAAGGTGCGAAGATTTCGCAGTTCTTAGTTTTACCACAGCCACTTTCATTTCACTTTGTCCCTTAGGTTAGGCGTGTGGCAAATTGAGTGCGTGGTCCGAATACAGAAAAGTCAGACATGAGGCAGTGATCACGATAGCTCAGTCAGTCTGTAGAGCACCCGTCCAGTAAACAGGGGGGACAAGGGTTCATTTCTCGTTTCAGCATCCGACTCTTCAGTTCACCCGAAGTTTCCTTCCATGATTTCACAAATCTCCACTATTAAAATAGGTACGTACAAGTCACGTGAATTTGATGAGTGGTTTAACAGATTGGCCAATTAGCGTGGTACTTACCAACGGTTGCAGCGCAAGCCAAACTCCGCATTTCAATACCGGCATCTGTCAACGCAAGCGTTGCAGCATTGATTGCACATGCGAATTCAGAACCGTCTGACTGAAGAACTTCGAGAAATATGTCAATCTGCGACATTGGGTACTTTTCTTTCCGAACTACGCACGAAAATATCTCCTGTGACGGGTAGGTGCAAGAAAAAGTCGAATAGTGAAGAGTGTATCAGAAACAAGCAGCCTACATTAGAATTTGGAGAATTAAAACCATGTTTGCATCGATCGATGCAACACAACCCACATCAGATGCGCATCGGTATTCCCAGCACAGCAAAAAAGGAATTGCGAAACTCCGAATAGAACTCCAGTAGTTCAGAATCACTAGGAGTGGAATGCAGTCGCACACTGTGTGGCAGGAGCCGTTTCGGTTGGAAAACAACCAGTAGGTTTATTGCTAGGTTCATAGTTCAGTTGGCACGATATCTCGAGATATATTTTCTTGGCATAACAAACTACCTACAAGGTTGCTGAAAAGTCTCCGACAGCCCACTATTGATTTTGCCCTTCTTCGGACTCATCAATTAGGCGTAGGTTGATGGAAACCCGGGGACTATATCTATTTGAGGAAAACCGAGGAGTTTTCGGCAACCTTATAAGTAGTGTCGCGCCAGGGAAATGTACTTCGATATCATGAATATCGTCCCAGCTAAAATATGAGGCGGCCTTGTGCAACATAATCAGATGAAGAATACCATAAACGAGAGATTCAACTGAGTCTCCGGTTAAAATCAAATGAGTGTACTTCGCGAATTTCGTACAATTTTGGATCAAGTAGAGCATAAGGCTGACGGAAACCTGAGGACTGCGCGTATCTGATGAATCCCACAAAAGGCGGAATCGGGAATACACTGTTGAGAAGGTTTTAGCACATTTTGTTGGACAGGAAATTTCAAACTCCAAAACTATTGCTGCCATAATCCGCTAATTAACTTATTAACTGAAAGTAGAAAACAATGGGATTGACCGACAAAAATTTGACCAGTTATTGGTCCGTTCTCACTAAGTAAGCAAAGAAAAGTGAGAGAAAACCGACAGTACTGTTTTGGCCAGATGGGTTTGCAGCCGGCCACAAAACCAAAGATACGAGCAAAAATGAACAATTCGATGCAGTCACTCCCCCCCCCCAACCCAATGGCGAGAGCTTGTACTTCACAATTCTCGATACTTTTTGGTGTTGTTGCTTTAACCAGGCTTGGGAATGTGCCGAAACATTGGTAGCTCGGGTGTGTCGATTGGCTGCTTGTGGTTCATCTGTCCGCCTAGCTTGGCAATCGACTTGCGAATTTCTCGTCACAATACGAGGAGACATCGTAGCCCACCGACATCAAACTCACGTATCTGTATGTTCACCGAAATGCAGTAAGAGACATAGATGATTGTGTTGGTCACACAATGCACAGTTATACGGGCTAGGATACCGACAGAATACCCGGACCTGGTTGCGGAGACCCAAACTATGGTTTTTTGGGATAAGAGAGCATCGGGGCAAATGAAGCATATTTATTTCTTATAAACCGCGCACTGTGATGACAACCAATTTTGGTTCCAGAGCAAGTCCTACTCATTTACAAGCGCCTGCCCTTTATTTCTAGTGCAGCATCCACAAGAACCAGCCACCTCTCGAAAAATACTTCTAGGGGGATTGTCTTGGCTGATTACATGGGTGGGTACAGCTGGTACAGTTAATTTGATAAGAACATTCACAGCAACTGATTTAATGAAACTAATGTTATGTACGAAGCAGAAGAATCATAATGAGTCTTCTGCAAATGTCCAGCTAGTTGTTTATTTTATGAATACAAACGTATGAGGGGCTGGTTACGACAGACATCCGAGAACGGATGGCTCAGAAAAAGAATTGCTTCCGGTAATACAAATCTTGTGGGCACATTTTAGCAACTATCTTCCCCAGGATCGTATTTGTGTTCCCCAGTTGCCAATGCGCTTGAGGTTACGCACAATATTGCTTCTTTCAAGGGCGCACATAAGATGACAGAACTAAAACCCTATAATTGTGGTGTTGATACGAGCGGAAATGGGTAAAATATAACATACTTCGATAGTTGCAGCGAAGTCACTGGTGGAACGATCGCGGTTGGAAACTTTACGTCTTTCGCCGGAAGTGGATGAAAATGGAGGCTTGTTGTACTTACACACCAAGGTGGCTTCATCCGGCTTCATATCTCCTTTGAATCGGCAAGGTCTGGGGCCAACCACTGATGCCATAACCTTGGTGTTCCCTGTAATAGATAAAGTTCGTCGATCTCGAGGACAGTACCTTGATGAAGGAGCACGATGCCATCAGAATTGCCAGTCTGAAACTGGCAAAACACCCGACGTAACTCATTAGTTCGGCGACCGTCTATTCTCCGATTATTGTAGAATAATTCAGCCATGCTAAAAATGACAAAACAGGTGCTTTGGTAAGACAGAAGCATAAAAGTGCAAAAAAAACTAAAATAGGAAATTAAAGATTATCCACAACCATGGATCACTAGCACCAGTAGAGCAATGTCGCGTAAAAAGTTTAAAAAAACAGGAATGCCACTTGCATGCCTATCGATGGCATCTCCAGGCGCCTTTGTTCACAAACAACCTCATGTGAATACGAAAATGCCTGGGTAAAATTGCCTTGGCGTGAGATATAACCCTAAGGAACAACTGAGTTCGCAACCGAACCGTGCACCCTACGCTGCTAGGGTAGAGTTTGAACTTCACGCTCATTTTTCACCACTATCATTATCAGTATGAGGAGAAACAGCCGTTGAACACCACTGGACAAACACCAATTTACTGAGTAAGAGATTCGCCGTAAGAAAATGAAATGAAAAATGGTGGAGTTGGTGCTATCCTGAAAAACATGGCAGTGTTTACAGTCGATCGTAAGGGGTACAACGAAGAGTAGATCAAGAAAAGCTGATCGTCCCTTCACAACACCCTTGGTAGCCTGTGAAGCCGAGGGTTCCTTCCTAACACTTTGCAAAACCATATACTCGCTGAGAAATATGCCCCCCTCTTAGGAGATGATGACCAGAAGTGTATGACATATGGTCGAGAGCGCAGCCTGCGAAGCTGGTGTATCTACGTGGTGAACTACGTGTCCGCATCATCGATTACTCAATTTGAAATTGTTTCTCATGGATTCCAGAGGCTAGCTTCTACCAGCAATCGTTCCGAGTTATAGGTGACCATCGGCTAGTCGATGTCCGGACTCCAAGACACACAGTACAGCAGCTCTGCATATATATATATATATATATATATAAGCATCAGCAGTTAACATGTACATATACTCCACCGTTGATGCCTTAACCCTTAAAATATGCTTGCTGAGTAAACTTCTACACTGCCACCAGAACTAGTGCGATTTCCAATATACACCACTTTCCACAACCTACCGCGCCACTCCCGCAGTGCTCAAACAAGACAAGTCAAACAGCATGACTGCACAACTTGCGGATGTGTGGCACGCTAGTAAGTGACAGGATTACCCTAACCAACCTTTCCAAAAACATCTGCACCCCCTTCTCCATTTGGAAGATGTGATTCGTTCCAGTGTAAGAACATTGGTGCTTAATTGTCTTACAAGCATGAGTCTTTTCAGTCGGCTTCATGAGCTCGACCACGTCCTAGGAATTCAATCCTTCTGATTGCGCAGATGTGCTATGTTAAATTTACCAAGTCCAGAAACAAGGTAAAGACTTCAATCAGATATCCTCACTTGAGTCGACGCTGCCATAAACATGTACCCGTGTAGTGGCTCAACCTGCTATAGTTCCACTCATCGGCGAGAGTAAGGAGACAACAGTCACGCCGGAGCGATGATTTTATTTGTCCAATAAAGTGAATTCGTTTTTTGTCGAGTGAAAGAACTACCCATTGAGGGCAACAGCTCTGATGCAGAACCACCTTGGCTGCTGGACTGAGCCGCATCTGTCAATCATGAATAGTGTGGCGTTACTTACCGGGTGCTTATCCAGAATGATAACAGTTGAAGGCGCAACTGAGCTTACTAGTAAAGGCTTGTATGCTTCACTGCAAAGTCTGACGGCTTCTGGGTCATCCCCGTCCCGTATGACCTAGCAAAAGGAGTCCTGCCGGGTAAACCGACTACTGGATGAAGTGTAACCAGGTGAGAACCCGCCGGCCAATTAGTTTTCCAGAGATGCAAACTGCACATGTATTACTGATTGCACACTTCTACCAGACCTGCGGGATGCTTTGGAAAACAGGACGGCCAAACACAATCCCCGAACATGTGCGTACAGCAGTCTCCACTCATAGACTGAGTGGGTCGCACTGCTTTGGTACACACTATATCCTGATATGAATCAGCGCCATAAATGCTAGAGGAAGGAAAGGGCTACCAGATCCCTGTTGATTCATCTTTCTCCGGTCCACCAAGAGAGCTGTTACCCAAATGGAGTTTGATTCCAGAGTCTTCATGTAGCACACTGGGACTTGCAAATGTGGATGATGAACAGGTCAACAGATTTATTTAGATTGCCTAAAGCCGTCGGCATTCTTAGAAGGTCTGATCCAAGGAAAGCAAACATTATTCCCCCGTTATGTGACGACAACCTGTCGTGCGTTTGCTCTTTGGTCCGTGCCGTTGCCTGCTTCCCGCTCCGACCGAAGAAAAAATCGTTCAGCTCTAGCACCCTTTCGGTGCCTAACTGTCATGCCAACAGAAGGAAGCACAAGGGCTGGGATACTGCCAGGTTGCCCAAACCTAGACAGGGGAAGTCGAGAGGCAGAGGTCGGGTTCGAACCACGGACCTTCCGGTCAGTAAATTCGCGCTCTAACCACTGAGCCATCCGACCAAAGGCTTCCGCGTTGACATGGTGGCCGGGCTAGAGCACTTCAAGGATCCAGCGTTCTACAATGGCTGAAAGTTCTTTCTACAGGGTGTGACCATGTTAAGAAGGTCAAACAGAAGAGCAATGAGCCTCCGCACTACAACCGATCATAATATGATGGAGTCTGGAATGAAAGTCGTACCGTGCTCTGCTGCAGGAATGTAAGGACCGTAAGATGGTTCCTCAGAGGATCAGAATGCCTACGTTTATGGGAGCAGTGATGATGCTCTCCTGAGTATGGACGGGTTATAAAACGTCAGCCCTAAAAACGGCATACTTCAGTTGCCCAACGACCGACGGTGACCGCCGTTGAACTAACTAATACGGTCGAAATACAATCAGAACTTAGCAAGAGTCCGATGCATAAGAGACAGCAACATCAGTGCTGATACTCATACTTCACTGCCGATGCGGCTCCAAACATATCTACTGTGCGCAGTAGCATCCTGAAGGAGACAAACGAGCCCTACCCCTGCGCTCTCGGGCTAGGCCAGTGCCCCGCGGCTAGGCATGCAAGACTATTGAACTATTAGCTCTAAGCAGGGTCTCCCAAATGAATTCCATCACTCGCAGCCTTGTGTATCAGACGTGTCAGTAAAAAAACTACGGTCAGAGCCCGGAAACAAAACTCTAAACACTCCCATTGTACTGTGGGTAAACTTTTCAACCTATCCCAAACTAAACCCTTCATCGGCTTGTGCAACCGGGAAGTATCATTCGCCCTTACAGCTTTCACTCGCCGTCAACGCCTCCCCCCTGCAACTTTTCCAGTGCAGTCCAAATGCAGCAGCGAAGCATCAGTGTGAACACTAATGTTATGTTGTCGATGATGATGGTGACGAGTGCGATCCATTCAGCTATCAGTCTTCTAACCATTGTCCGATGTCCGAACGACTGTCCAGTAGAACAAACTAAATCCGTCCTCACTATCGTCATTGACAAAAACACCAAAGGAGAACACTGGTAATTCGCTGTTGTACAAAAGTCAATTTATTTGAAGAAACCGTTATAATACAAGGAAGAGAAAAGTTGGATAGGACGGGAGATCTAGGCTGGCCTACCACAAGCATCTGACGTGCCTAAACCCCCCACTCAGTCGGGCAAGCCGAACAGAAACTGACAGCATACACGCCACTGACATTGAGCAGCCGCCATATCGTTGTGTCCAAAGCCAAGCACAGAGAGGGTGTCATGGCTATCCTTTGTGTTGCCATTGTCGCTTCGTATTAACCATGCTTTTGCCTTCACTTTTAGCTTATGTACGTCTATTCTTAGACAAATAAAGCGCTATTCATTCTACGCTATTCAGTCTTGTTCTCACGCTTTACTTACATTGGAGGTCGTGTAAGTCCCGACTGCAATGTGATGCAAGAAGTTGACGCACGAATCTCTAAGGTTCGGGTCGCGTTTAGTAATTTAAGATCCCTATGAGGACAAAGCGGCATGAACCTGAATCCCAAGAGGCTACAGTACGGCTGTGAGACATGGCCTCTGCGAACAGAAGGAATGAGGTCTTCGGAAACTGTCTCAGAACCATAGCGTAGACTGGAGTCATTGAATCCGCAACGCATGCCAGAAGACCGCCTACCTCGTAGAGCTCTCTTCGCCTAGCCCTGTGCTGAGTGGAAGCGACCGAGAGGTGGACAGTGTATGACCTGGCAATGAAGTACGAAAACACTAACCAGTAAACTTAGTCGGGTAGGCAACTGCCGCCTTCCTGGATGGGGACCCCGGGACTCAAATCACCAGTGGTTAATGACTTTGGCAGAAATGGCCCAATCGCGCAGTCAGTGGCGCTCCTGCATCAAAGCTATCCCCTTCAATGCGTAGCTATTCAATCTCTGGACAAACTGCACATGCCTTCGCCTCCAAAGCTGGTTCCGCGTTCCATATACCCGTTTTCTGGTGATCGAAACTGTAGCAGCTGGAACCAATGTGCCTATGGTACACGGTCTATAGCTGATAAATTGAACTGAATTGAATCCGCAACGAGACAATTAGAAGACGAGTGTTCGGTTAGGTAGCTGAGACTTCAATCGACGACCGCCTCTAGATGAAGTGGTGTGGCAATGCATTGAGCATGCCGAATCATCGATGGCCGACGAGGTTGCTGTTTTTCCTGCCCAAGTTACAGTACACAAGCAGACAAGTGGTCTGGTAGAAAGAAATGAAGTCAATTACGAGAAGTCTGGGTACCATCTGTGCGACTTGCCTTCCAGGATGGGGTCTGCGTGCCCCCTGTACATGGGTGGAGACGCTGAAAGTTATGGCTACTAACCGATGCCCGTGGCATTCCTGCTGTTAATTTCTACTCAGAGTGTCTGATCGAGTGTCTGGGGTTGTAGGGACCTCAGAATGAGTGTAGTAGGCTAGCACTAAATCTCTTTTCCGTCCAATTCTATAATTTTCTTCAAAATAAGGCTTTCAAACAATTTATGGTTGTACGCCAGTGGAGCATCAGTGGCCAACACTGATGTGCTATCGACAATGATGACGAAGGATGCACTCTTCGCATGAGTTACCGTCTGTTTCGTCAAAGAAGTGTTTTCTGATCACCTCATGGCGTATTTACTGGTTCCAGAGAATTTCACTTACAGTTCTGAGACGTCGGTGGTCAAAGACATGAAGATGTCTCAGATCCTCCGCCCCAAATGGCAGTGTTCCGCAACGGTGCATCAACGCAGCCCTCACTGTAGTCTAAATCGCGTTCCTTTTGGACCCAGTGATGTAAATTTTTGATGCTGTCTGTGGTGCAGACCGTAAAACAGAATTTCGGCCTTTGATGTTCGTGCGCTTACTCTGATTGTCACTCTATCGTCAGAGCTGATGCAACTTCCGAAGCACTCTCCAGAGCCATTACCTGAATTCTCAGGGGCATTTCCTGCAATAATTAAAAATGATGCTCCATCTGCAACACCCTTTCGGTGCCCAGCTATTATACCACCCGAAGGAAGCACGAAGGCTAAGGTACGGCCCAATTACCTAAGCCCAAACAGGAGCAGCCGAGATGCCACGTCTACCTTTTGCGGACGACTTCAAATCCTGGAGTTCCAATGCCAGTGCCCTCCAAATGGATGAAGACGCTGCAAAGCAGTGGTCATTGGACTGGTACCTTCCTCTGAATGACGAAAAGTGCGTTCGTATGTCATTCGGAGGAGACAGCGAACGCCTGTGTCGCCCAAGTTTCCAGGGTCGGATTTTTTCGTCGTTAAGCGGCTGCCGTTCACCTGAAAGGCACAAGCGAAAAAAGGGTTTAGCACTGCTCTTTAAGTTCCCAGCGCGGGGCAGTATGCTTGCCAGCTCGAGGACTCGCATAAAAAGTGTCTAATAGTGCTTTGAACTGGGTTCTAGAAGGAGCGTGGACAACCATCGGAGGAAGGTTTTTCCACGCAGCTACTACACGAAATGAGAAAAAATTTTGCCTGATGAAAGTGTTCGCTCTGAGCTTGAAAATCTTCTTACCATGTCCCCGCCGTGTGTTAGCTGCGTCAACGGTGAAAAACCTGTTGGCCGAACCTCGTTCAAACAGGGCATACGTAAGAATTAGGTCTCCTCGGAGGCGACAATGCTTCAGGGGAAATAGATCAAGCACCACGAGGCGCGTTCCATAGTCCACGGATTTAAGGCCGGCAACCATTTTCGTAACAGCTCGTTGGACACGCTCAATGAGGGTTACGTCCTAGGACTACGTAGGCCTAGGTTTTAGACTCGGAATGTTCTGTCCGATAGGAACGCCCTAATCTAGCGTAGAATTTCCTCTGGAATTCCGTAAGTTTCTAGTTTGTGGAGCAGCGGGACGTGTTGCACTCGACCAAGTGCTTTTGAGAAGTCTTAAAATATGGCACCCACGAAAAATTCGCGGCCCGTTTTCCCAAAGAGCGTTTCAGCAAAAGAACCATTAATGGTGTGGAAAGTGACTTAAACGCCCAAACTCAGGTAAAAAACATGCACAGCGCGTAGTATGTGAGATGAATGCAGCGATAACATGGAAATCCGAATGCCTTTTATGCGCCTATTGCAAATCTGCACTCGGCGGATGCTGAACCCTCAATGGCTGTCGTGTCCAGATTTCCGGCCAATGGGAGCTCGACTGTTTGTAGGACAATCGAGGGGCTTGATCATCTGACAAATCATGTGAGAACTATGCTTCTTGGTCGTAACTGAGCCCAAGTGCGAGCACTAAGGAGGATATGGTGCAGGATATTGCCGGAAGCTTCCGAAATTGCATCTCGAGAGCGGTCAGCATCCGGATAATTGTTGTCCAAGGGGTTTTCTGTGGGTGGTCCTGGTAGACTTGTTTCAAACCAAGGTCTGTGGGCTTCTCAATATCCAGTCCAGTTGTGCGCCACTTGTGGCCTCTGAATATCCCAACCAGAAGTAGCAACGATTAGGCACGTCATCCGAATCCCCATAGGTGTTCCGGGAAATGCAACAGTCAGAGACCGACGCCACCTATAGCCAAGGGCGACGTGGCCTGTATGTTGGAGGTTGGCTCACATGCATGGCACCATTTAGCCACTCGGCTTTGATTGTTTCTGTAGTTTAGTATCTCAACGAAATAGTCCGTGGTCAGCACATAACTGCGGCAGGTGCTAGCCCTTGTCCATGCGTCTCCATTCCATTCATAAACGAACATCCAATTGAGCCTCAGCAGCGCTAAGTCTACCCGCTTGCACAATCAGGCCCCCGGCAGCCACAACAATATCTGAGCCCTTAGCTCGCCACAACATGGCGTTCAAAGGGTCACATATGCCGTCTTTGAATGTATCAACGCTACTGTCTGCTGGGACGTAAGCTGACACGAACATGCAGAGATTGTCGCGCTGTTTACTGGATCCTCTCGCAGAGGTTGCCAAACAAATCGCAGGGGGCCTATATCACTGGACAAAAATTCACTCGGAGACTCTTCCGCTCGGTGATATAGAAGACAGCTGACCACTATGGAACCAGCCGCAGCGGCTTCCGGAACATAGGCGAGCAACTAGAGGCAAGCGGAAACTGATCAGGTCCGTTCAACTGCTGTTCTGGGGTTTTGAATCCTCGTTTCGTTCGAGCAGTTCACGTCAGTGTAAAGCGAGTCCAGCGCAAATGCAAGACCAGCTACTTGGGTGGCTTATTTCAGAGTACGAACGTTGAAACCCGGTAGAAGAACAGGGTATCTGGTTTAGAAGAACGATTTCGAAGTGTCTACGGGTGTGGTGGCCGAGTTGACCGTCGATATCGCAGCAATGTGCGATGTACTGGCCTGTCATCACTTAAGAATGGGCCCACAGAAATGACGCTGGCTACTGGGTATAAGGAAGTACGAACATGTGAAGGAAGAAGAAGGGGGTATCAACCGTAAACCCTTTTGCCCATCCACCCCACTATATGCAGCAAGAAAAGAGACACGACTGATGACCTCACACTGTGGCCGGTGTGATATGAGATTGTTTGGAATTGTGAAGTTCGTGGTTGTACATGGGCTGAAATTCTGCCAGAGCACCAAGGTCAACATGGGGTGGTGTCCAATGCCTTTGGCTCAAACGCCAGGAAACAAGGTGGCGAGTGTGGGCGTTAGGCCACCACGGAGTCTACATTTTGAGAGGAAACGTCGCCATATATGTTCCAAGGACAAGGCTTTGGTCAGAGCTGTGTCCACTGATGATTCTGCTATAAGAGCGTCCGTGAATGTCATACCTACACACTGCAGATCGGCTCAGTAGTTCATAGGGATGCACTAGCTGCTACACGGCGGGGAGTTGCTGTCAGGTCTCGAGGAAAAGTAACCATTTGGGAGACTCAAAAGATGTGATCCACGTTGCGACACTCAGCGTCCCGATGGGCGACATGAGAACTGAAACCAGGCGACCAAAACCAAAGTAAGCTGCGATTTAATTTCTAAGTTGATTCTCAAACGACAGATAATAGAACTGCATGCAATACGCCGTCTGTTTCTAGCAGTCGCGAAATTTGCCTATCAGCATTCGGTGAATGGAATCGGTGTCTCGGAAACTACAGTGTTCTCAGGGTTACCAATCCATTGTTAACAGTGTCTATTTCTAATGCGTTTTCTGCAAATTCTGTGGTTGGCTGATTTGTTTAAGTGAGTCAATCCTCCAGGTAACGAACGATCACGCATAGGAAAGCTGCCTAGTGGAACAGGATATCGCGAATTGCGGTAAAACATGAATCACTTACAATGGGTGAAAGCTATAGATATTTCTGCCGTTATAATTATTAACGGAATTTCTAGCTTACAATGTACTTATGCGCGCAACATATGTAGCAGCGCCACTCCTGTAGGCAAGTTTTGTATTGTAGTCATCACGATAGACACATTCATCATATTCGGAAAACTTATACTGGGCTTGAAGAACGTAGGACTCGCAGATGATAATGAACTGTGCGCGGGTTTTCTGCTTGATATCACCATGAGAGTATTCAGGTCCTGTTTACTGGCAGCAGAGTTATCTATTGCAAATGGCAAAATATAACAGGCTCCCCGTAGCCTGCCCCGAGGCAGTTGCCGGATCGTTTGTGCCTAGAGATATACATGGTGAGCTGCTCATCATAATGCCAACCATTGAGTCCCAAACTGAGTGTAGTAGACTGCCGTTCCTAGAACCATACAGGAATGAGGTTTTAGATGATACACGGCTAACCTGCGGCTAGAGCTTACGATGTCTGATCAGCTGGCTTGATTTAAGCTACGTTGATCATAGCAGACGGCTAAATGAACCCAACCGACGCACCCAACTGACACGCGCCCGTCCATCTCAACCGATGAAAATCAGTGGTACATTTTAAACGAGCGAAGATTCTCATTTCGTTGGACATTCTGATTATTACGTATGTCCTGACGGCTAGCGAACGGCCTTCTCGGTGCGTAGTGTTCGTCGAGGTACTGACGTCCCACAATGACAGGAAGATATAAGTTAGTTTATTGAACTAACACCATAAGGCAGGCATTGCATCAACCGAGAACAATACTTACTCCGTAAAGCGAGCGCTTCCACGGTCGCAGTCTCGTAGAACCACGCCTACATGGTGTTAGCTTCGCTGGCTGATTCGTATTGCGGTATTTATTGTAGCTGATGCCCACCAAGTACCAGACATCGAAAACCACGAGAATTACCTAAAATGAACGACACGCCATTAACGGACGAACAGGCTGAAACTAGGCTCTTACATGCGTCACTTGAAACCGTCAATGTCTCTTTCCTCCAAATGGCGCTCTACAGCATTTCTTCTAGTATTATGTTACTAACGCACAGCTGTTGATTTGCTCCTCCTTGGAGCCAAAGCTGCGGACACACCCAGAATTCCGGGACACACTATGATGGGATTATGTGCTTCGGTCGAAGTTAGCATCATAGTATGGCTTCTTTGCGGACCGTTTGGCAAGCACGCCTGCGCGCTTTCTGGACAGGCCAGGGGCTAAGTAGCAAAAATAAACTATTCATATGTGCACTCACCTTGGAGACAAGCCTGAAGATCGTCACCTCACGGCGGGCACGGTTCACTACCACAGCATTTAAGCTGAGATGATATGAAGTTCACTGCATACCAGTGGCCATTCCGACCGGTCGGCAGGTCACAAAGCCCAAAAACGTCAAATTCTGTGTCTGTATACCGCCATCTGGGTTGAGGCGCAGTCTTCGGCGACCGACGGCAGATATTCCGTCACAGAGCCTTGGAACAGCGGAATATGCTCCCGAACGATTCACCGCTTTGGCAGTTACGCTCTTTATGGATTCCAGCATCTAAAGTTTATCTACCACACGGGTGAACTGTTTACGCAGGCAACCAAAAGGTGATGGCGGTGGATTCGGAACAAGTGTAAGGGTTGTACTCAGGCTGTAACCGGACAACCTCTGTTGGTGGGTGGGAATCGATATAAGAAGACGTCTATGAATATTGTTTACTATTGATTTGGATGTCTGGTGTCTGAGTACAGTGAACAAGTGGATACAGGCAAGCCACATCGCCTGATGGAAGAGGCACTTTCATCCGCTAGCACAAGCTTCAACCAATTTGGGGCACTTGGGTGTTTGCACCTGGAACTTACCGTTAGTTAACGTAGATTTACGTCGCCGTGTTAGTTCCAACACGATGGTATTGCAGCCTTAGGTGTCGCTGCCCCAAGTGCATCGAAACCAGAAAAGGTGCATACGTAGTCACTCGACATACAACGTTTAGAAGGTTGTCATTGCTTTCCCGGATTTCCTTTCGGTCACAGTGGGACGACATATGTATCCCATATTCTCGTATGAGCCAAGTAACGTGTATTGACACCTTCTGTGTGAAGTGTTCGAATGCTTCTGTGTGGTGCACCCGCTTTTTCTAACGACTGTTTGTGTTCTGCTGACAGTTGTTTGTCACATTACCAAAACGGATCAACCCGGATTGTGCGTACAAAGCCCATTTTTGGGTGATGTACAACCAGTGGGTCGTGAGGTAAGAGATGAATCGTGGGTCAGTGTGACACAGCAGTTGCAGGTCTTGTCTGAGTCGGTGTGCTAGTAGTTTGACGAACAGAAAACCTACCGTGCGGCACTGTTTAGGCTGAGCGTACAAGAAAATATGTCGGCTGTTCCCAGAAAAAATTCATGGGCATTATTTTGATACTTGCTTGCTCCTTGATAGCTTTGCGGATATGGAAATAGTGCATGAATTTGAACGGCTGCATTTGCACCACCGTTTTGTCCATGACAGGCGTTTTCACTTGATATTGTTCACCCATTATCACCCTGAATATGCCAAACAGTTTATGCATAGGGGCAAACTGTTTGCTTTCCACAAAGGCATATATAACCGGACATCTGGTACCCATCGCGTCTATGATCAGGAACGTGTATATTTTGTATCTACAGGCCACGCCTTACTTGCTTTAATAAGACCCACCCGAATCGATTGATAGCTTTTGTACTTTCTAATTCTACTACAACCAATAGGCGTCGGAAAGCGCTATCTCTAGCTATATGGAGAAGCATACGTGGCTGTAGTGACTTTACTCCGACTGCAATACGGACACCCTTCCGGACTCGCGAAGCTTAGCCAGGAGGGAAGGCATATCATCTGCCACAAAAAAACCAACTATCAGCCAATCTGGTCGACAAATTCGAAGATATTTGTAGTTGTCCTGGGTGACAAGGGCCTGGCGGATTTCATTAGATACAAACTGCCGAACTTCACATGATAGCTTTCCATACTTGAGCAGTGACCTTCAGGTGCCCTCTTCGATTAACCGGAATTTGAGCATCCAAAAATTTGGGGGACCTTATGACTGTGTTCAAGATACTAGGTAGTGACTGAAAGATGTTTCCGGTGTTTTCTGGAATAAAAATCTACTGGACAACAGGTGTTTCGTGTAGTGTTTGTTATTACCAAATGCACTCAACATACTAGCTTCTCCGGGTTCCTAGAAATTGCGTCGATTTTTTCGGGCGGCCGTTGTATTTCTAGTACACTCACTCGTAACGCAAAACAGCGATGGTGCTTCTTTTACTCCCTTGCATATTGTTTTAACGACCTTCCAAATACCGTGAATGATGAAAACCGGACACCCGCCAGTTTCTCATCACACATATCTGAAGCCATATCTAAATCCATTGCACCACAACTGGGAAATTGAATGCGCGTCAAAAATTAAGGAGGATTGAATTTAAAAAATTCCAACTAAAGTAAGGCAGATTATAATGACTTTGGGCTTGAGCATACATACAGCAAAACGCAACACGATTTCGCCAAAATTTCTGTTCTACACACAAAATTTTGGAGCAAAATGCCTGCCGGAAAAGGATCGACACCATCAGCTACCGGTGAAAAACTTATTTAAGGCTTGCTCCAACTTGTGATCCCGATGTTATTGTTGTTTGGACTACCTTTTAAATTTGTTTCCCCTCAGGGTAGCCGCCTGATGCAGGACCATTCGTTTAATCTGCTCCAGCTAATTTCGGCGGCTGAAAAATATTGAAGTGCTCTGACTGGAGGGCTACTGAAGACGCGCTGTGATGCTGATGATGGTTCACTGAGGAAAGAATGGTATTGGACGAAGTCAAGCTTTCACCTTTCAAGAATGCCAACACAGCCGGTCAGACTGGACCAAATAAACATTGGACGCCGTCAAGACCGCAAACCCTCATTGGCGCCAAGAAACCATAGCGGCTACCAGCGGCTAGAGTGACGTACGCAGACCCTTCGAACACCTTACGCTGAAGAGCTTAAGATGGACAACGTCGGCCGATTACCGTACATTGACTGAGGGATGTGGCCACACCCTATTTCGGTGGACTGGATTAGCCGGCCAAACGACAAGAGTATGATTTATTGGCAAAATATCTGGAATATCAGTCCTTCAAAAGATTTGTCTTATTAAGTGGCTCGATTCAAATCACAGTTCGGCTTGCTGACCTAAGCAAAACCACTTAAAGAATCCAGAGAATCCTAATGAAGATGTTGAATCCGTCTCTCTCCATCAGCCCTGAAAATCCGGCGCAAGTAGGAATTCTTTGGGACGACGGAGCATTTGACCCGGATGCTTTACACCCCGCACATTTAAAGTTTGTGGGAAGTCGAGCGGTGCCACCACAAACCATCTGGGACAAAAGGAGGATACCAGCGAAATGCGGCGGTTGAAACATGGTTTCAATTTTCAAAAAGCGCGGAGCCTCCGATGAAGGGCATTGTGGCATCCATGACGCTCGCTGCCACCACTAACGCAGATGGACCGACTGGGGTACCACTTCAAGAGAACTGGCACCTGCTTTTCCCTGACAGGAGATTTACCAAACATGCGTTAGCTTCATTACAGGTTCAAAAGTGCAGCTCATTCCACCGTCCAAAGATGGTCGTTTTTCCAGACTGTAAGTCTATTTTTGCAATCTACCGCATGCTAACTTACGTGGACGCATGAGAGTGTGTGGGAAGCTCTAAGCTGTATCCACCCCGGCGCATGGTGTAAGGCGAGTCTGTCCTCCCCATCATTCCTATCGCACCTCGGTACTGGTAAGCAGTTTGTAAACTCCTCTGCCTACTACTTGAACTTCGAGGGTCGAGAAGCTTCCTGAACGTTATGCAGAGATTGAGCACGTAGACAACATTGCTCTCCTTGGTTCGGATCCCCCGGGGTGCAAGCCACAGTATATAGTATAGATAAATTTGCCGCAATGTGTGGTTTGCGGTCCGCAGCTGATGACTAGAAGTTGTCGGTAGAGACCCGAAATTTATGCTTGTGGGGTGACCAGTTTACCTCAGCAGCTGTACAATTTCCTTGAGGGGCTTAGCTTAAGGCGAGGTCAAGTCTTAAGTAGGGGGGGGGCAGGACAGCTTTCGCAAAACTTCGGAATCTGCGGCTCCAACGCAACAACGGCCTGTCTGTCAAGAGTTAAGTGCGCTGCGATATTGTGATCCACAATACTTTGTAAGGTTACTTAATAGGCATTGTTGTCTGAAGCCCAATTCGAGTGTAAAACATTGCTGTTCGTATGTTTTACATCGGAGTTACCGGATGCCAAGATTTTGATGGTGTGAGGTGGTGCTTGCGCCAACCCACAGTTATAACATACCCCGGTACCCGGCCATCAGGAAGCAAAAATTTTGGATTTTTAGAGAAAAGCGTACGGGTGGCTGCTTAGTTAGTGAGCCTCACTGGCTTGCCAGTACTTTTCTTGAGAGGCAGCTAAAAATGCATTAGGATGTGCACATGGAAGTGTGCATCCGCAAGCCTTGCCGCAAACACCGATGGCGGCCTCATGCACCTGAGTTTGCCTTGCCAGTAGATTTCCAAAGCTGAAATCGCGGGAGCCGTGCTCCCTGCGCATTCAGGTGTTGGAAGACTGTTAACGTGGATATTTAGAGTGGCACTTTCCTGCCAGAGCTAACCTCGACGGGTGCTACCTAGTCCTTGGAATAAAGGGCGAACACTCCACACCAGCGCACGACGCACTGACGGCATTGCAGCGGCCAAACCTGGTTTGATGGCCTGCCCTTGTTTCACGATACTTTTGCTCTCTTCCAACCAAGCCTGTCTGCTGTGCATACAAAACAGCCTCAGTCTGCTGAATCCATACTCAAGCTCTAATTTACGTACAATGCTGGCACGTTGTCGGTTCGTTTTGCCAATGAACCCAGTTATTAGTTTCATGAGATCCATCTGGTTCTATATGATACCACAGCCCTCTACCTCAATGACCCCGAAAGAATGTCTGGGGCTATACCTAATGCCCCAAATGCTCAAAGTCGTCCCATTACCTTTATAGCAAAACTGTCAAAATTTGATTTCTGTCCACTCCAGTAATGTAGACTGGTCAGCACAGGAAGCAATATCTCCCAAAGTCACGCGGCGCCCCCTGTAACACAGCGTTTCAATTCCCAACCGGCGACAGCGGGTGTGCTGCAGAAGAATAGAAGACAAATGAAACCACTACATGTAATGGGAATGCTCCATTTTGCACTGGATGACCTTTTACACTCCTCCGAGTTTATAAGGGGTCGGTACTGTGTTCGTTCCACAAAATGTGTCATCCCTTAATCATGGCTTTCCGGCCATATCGAAACATATTGAGGAACTCTAGGCCAAGCCTGCGCTACTGTAATTACTGAAGCACACCGCCAGCCGCACCAGGTCACTATGATTGCTTTAGGGAGCTCCGGATCCTCTTAAGCACAGTTTCATGGCTGCAGCCTCCCTGCAGGCTGCACATCTTCTGGACTAGCCGTCTACATGTCCGTGGTATCACGTACACACAATGATTGTCCTTGCTGAACTATTTCAAATTCTTGAGTAAGTGACCCTGCTCTGCTTTTTTTCTCGTTCTTGAAACCGTGTAATGGCAATTGTGCTCAGCTCTGACTTTTTCAGCCGAGTTAATTTGGAGCATGAATGTGGTCGATGCTCTTTCTGAGCCACAACTCACTACATCGTGGGAGTTGGATTCGGCGGGGGTGCACTGTCGTCTGAAACCGGAGCGATAAACTGCCTGGACGTGCAAGAATGTTGAGAAGGCTATTTACTCCGGCCTGAACATACTCCTGAAACGAGATCGAATGCACCATCAGAGTTGTCTGGGCTCTCATGTAACTTATCAGTCATTGACTCTGGTTCATTCTGGTGCATGCAGGCTGCGTTTCAGTGGTCATATCGTGCGTGGATGCCCGGAAGGGGATGGGTATTTCGGCACACAAGGTAAAATTGGCCCTGAATCTGTCCGAAGTTTAAGGCCAAAAATGGGCCTTCTCGGATCCACATAGGTGGTTCGCTGAATAATCAATTAGTTGGCACCAATCGGTACCCGGGGAATGGAAGTGATTTCGCGGAAACCGTGAAAGTCTGAATGTTATTAATTCATAGGTATAAGTGTCCGTGCTTTGAGTGTTCTCCTGCGACTGCCTAATTTCGGTAATCGGTTTAAGTAACCTATCTTGATAGGTCAGCAGTCATCTCGAATAAGGAAACAGTATTTAATTAAATATAATCCCAACATAACGAGAGCTGTGATTCGGTCGAAACGGTTGAAACGTTGTAGGTAGTTCTGTAGCCAGTATACTGTTGACGCGAAATCCGCAGAAGGCGTACTCGTGCATATAGACTTGTGCCCAGTATGTATCTACCTGCTTATCCACCTCGAGAAGCGTTATTCTGAGTTATCGCCGTTTTAGGAACAATCATTAAGCTTTGCCAGTTCGTGCGATCTGGCAAGAACTTCATGTCCGAATATGAAGTTAACTCCCGGTACTCCAATAATTTGATGAGCGGCTCGAAGGATGCTACAAACACTATACGGCCTATGCCTGCCGCAAGCGTTCTCTCTGGCATAGTGCTTAATATATCTCTGGAAGCGTTGAGGTTATATTTACTGCCTCCCGAGTGACCGTTTATAATGTCTTTTAATGATGGAAATTCCGCAGTCAGTACAGAGGAGCTCTCACAGAATTTGATGTAGTAAATGTGCGTTACACGCTGCTAAGCATAGTGCCAACCACTGAACCCCACGACTTACGCCAACCAAGTTGTCTACTCAGGGCGCAAGAAGGACGTAACCCTCACTGAGCGTGTCCAGCGAGCTGTTACGAAAATGGTTGCCGGCCTTAAATCCGTGGACTACGAAATGCGTCTCACGGCGCTTGGCCTCTTTCCCCTCGAATATCGCCGCCTCCGAGGGGACCTAATTCTTACTTATGCCCTGTTCTAACAAGGTTTAGCCAACATGTTTTTCACCGTTGAGCCAGCAAACTCACGGCCGGGAAATGGTAAGAAGATTTTCAAGCTGAGAACAAACCCTTTTATGGGGCAACATTTTTTCTCATTTCGTGTAGTAGCTGCGTGGAATAACCTTCCCCCGACGGTTGTCCACGCTCCTTCTAGAACCCAGTTCAAAGCACTATTAGACACTTTCCTATGCGAGTCCTCGTGCTGGCAAGCATACTGCCCCGCGCTGAGAACTTAAAGAGCAGTGCTACACTCTTTTTTCGCTTGTGCCCTACAGGTGAACGACAACCGCAGAACGACAAGAACACAACCGACCCGGGAAACTTGGACAAAAGCCTCGATCCTGTGTATCAATCCGTGAATGTGGCTGTAAGGAGATACGTACGTAGTCATTCAGCAGACCACGTTTAGAACATATCCCTTGCTCCCCGGACCTCCATTCGATCAGAATGTTACAACATATGCGTCCGGTATCCTGGAAAGCGTCTGGCTTTTTAAAAACTATGTTGTTTAAGCATACCAAAGGTCTTAATATCACCGTAGTAACAAACGGA
This sequence comes from Opisthorchis felineus, assembly GCA_004794785.1. Lineage (NCBI taxonomy): Eukaryota > Metazoa > Platyhelminthes > Trematoda > Opisthorchiida > Opisthorchiidae > Opisthorchis > Opisthorchis felineus. Next base: position 305,220 of record SJOL01006800.1, read on the forward strand.
CACGTGCTGAAATTTGCATGATGACTTGGTTTTGCTGACTGGAATGTTGTTACTCTACAGGATGAGGATAGATGTCCTAAAAAACTTATGAATCTGGAGTTCCCTAAAAGGAGGCGGAATTAATGACGCCCGACCCCTTGGTGATCAGAATTTTTTATAATAGATGCAGCGGGGTCAAACACCAAATTGCGATGAATTCCAGTGCGCACGATTGTTAGGAGCGCAATAAAAACTCAGTAACGTGAACCACCTTCATCTGTCTGTAGAGGCCGTAGTGGTTCAGTGATGATGGAAAACACCCACACAGTGGGGTATGCTATCTATTCAATTAGAGTTACTTTCCGATTTGTGTTTCACAGAGTTTCTGTTAGTCAATCTGGAGTATTTTTCGTCTTGAACTTTCATGAAAGAATACACAAAAATGGAGACAAGTCACTGTTGGAGCACTGCCTCATCCCTAATTAAAATCGATCTTCATAAATGATGTCCTTACAGAGTTGATCTATCAGCCAAACAGTGAATACACCTGAAAGACACACAGATTTCTCAGGTATAAAAATGCGGGCGCAAAGTTTCACGAGAGAGGTCGACCGACTGATCCTCTCGCATACTGCCAGGCTGAGTAAGATGAGCATCTTAGATGTTTCTCTAGAATGTAAGAATAAGCTAGTCATGGTTGTATCCAGCAACGAACCGAAAAATCTCCCAACACAGCAGGTAGACTTTGCGGTGTCTCACATTCAGGTTCAAATAACTGCATCACGGGATATCCGGTACCCACCAGCAGTCTCTTTAAATGCGTCCTCAGGTTTCGTCACCAACGGTTGGAACACTCAAAGATTCACCCCTACCAATGTTCCTTCCTTGTTGTTGACTCAGATATTTCGCTCAATAATTCACGCCTATTCGACTTACATAGTGCAGGTGAGGCTAATACCCCTGATAACACATAAGTATGGTTACAAACAAAAAGGTTTGGCCAGTGACGCAGTTGTATGCCTAGCGCATCATGTTTTGAGAGTCCTGGATGGTGAAAGCAGACAAGTTCGTATTTATTTCATAATTTCTGCAGTGCTTTCTGATCGCCTCGCTGTGTTTTGATCCTTCGGAACTTCTTGAGGTGGATATGTATGAACCTATTAGGAACTCTATTATTTCTCTGACTACTTCACTGGTAGTGAGCAATTTGAATAGTATAGCAGACAGAATAAGACACAGCTTCAAGCTAGTGTGAAGTGGCTTTTGTCATCTTTCAAAGTTTACATACTCTATGTTCTGAAGACACGTGGCAGCTAAAAATCCACCAACAGCGATGAAAAAATAATTTCTCACCTAGTACTGAATAAAATAGGCTGATGGAATTGCTATTGGCAGGTTTTTTACCCTAGCTGACCACTCCAGGCTGCTCCGCGCCACCCGCCGCTGGTGACAGAACACTTTGCAGGTTTCAAATTCAGCAATCTGCGTCGAGATTGTTACGCTTATACTGCGTCGCTATAAAACAACCTGTGTTATCAGCTTTCCAGGCAATCATTAATTATTTCTTCCAAAAGCAAGTTGAGTGCTCGAAATGCCTCGAAGCAAAGTTACTTGACTAGATTCCAACTGCACTGGACGAGTTGATACCATTACTAGAATATAGTCCATATAAGAGAGATCTTCGAAAAGTATGCGAAGGCGTTGTACGCGTATTAGGAGAGACCCAGCAAAAGCCGGCACTGATTACTCTGCACTTAGTTGAAGCGGGATTCTGTATATTCGAAGTTGGCACACTGTGGAGTGAAGATTTTCTTCCGTCATTTTTTGCACCATTGGTGCATGCGATTCCATCACGGGTATATGTAAGTTGCGAAATTTCCGGTCCTTTGGCTCCAGTGAGGAGTAGCTGGTGGTTACGATATCCCATATCACAAGTTTATCTGTTTTGCTGCACGCGTTGCAACTCGACAGAAGCTCCTCTTCAGTGGATTTCATTTTACTCCGCAGTCGCAGAGGTTGACGAATTTTACGGTTATCAAACTTTCTAGCACGGAAACACAAGTGCTTCCATGGACTTCACGCTCGAGGGTTTGGTTTTGGCTGTCTAACTGTTCTAAGATTGGATGGGCGCAATCGAAACCAACTAACTCACATCACTACTGGATTTGTCTAGACCCCCTCAGGTGTCCCCAAATCACCCTTCAGTAGAGAGTGTTTCATCATAGAGGAGCTGATATCACTCTTCTTTGGTTGTGCCTATAGTTATGTTCGAGCGTTTCAAAAGGTTTTAAGTGTGGATGGAATTTCTCACATGCTATGGTCTGCATTTTCTCCTTGTTTCGTAGTCTATGGCTGACACTAGTGAAGCGCTAAGCTTGACCAACAAAATGGCCACCAGGTCCATCATGTAGGCTACTACGGACAAGCGACTTATGTGGCTCCAACTAAACTTGAAAAAGAATGACGATTTGCAAGACAGTGCGTCCGAGATGTTTGTTATACTCTAAAATGAAACAACAGTAATCCGGTAAACCTTAAGTTGCCGTGTTTTGCGTTTATTCAACACCTCAGTGAACATTCCATCAGTGTCAAGGCCGAACGGAACCACATCAGCCGTACTTTTAAAGTAATCTTTAGAAATGATAGTCTGGTAATAAATCCCGTTCGGTAGCGAAGGGCATTTTCATGAAAATCTTTATTCATAGGCAGTCAGTCGGCCGCTTGAAGCACTAAAAAGCCGTAATTGTCTTGTAGGGGCATCCCTTCTCGTAAAGGTTTGGCTTTAGTGCTACTTTGTTTAGTTCAGCCACACAGTAACCGATTGACATTTCCTAAGAGGGTAACAAAACATTTGTGATCGGGTGGCCAATCTCGACAAGTTCACTGCTAATAATCTGTCATGCTTTTGAGAGAACAATCAGCCCAATGTGACATCACTGGTTGAATGAATGCTGAGTGAGTATGAAGGCGGTAAACACATGATAGGAAAACTTTTGCTCTTCAGCGAGGTGGCACATGCGTTTGATAGACAGCAAACAACCCATTCGATTACAATAGAGAAATCCGCTAGCCCACAGGGGTTTAGTGAGTCAAAGGCTAGTGGACAAAACAAGGAAATTATTTCGAAACGTACAGAACAGTCATAACCAAGATTCTAGTCTCTGAACCAGCAACCGAACCACCACAATTGGTCCCTCACCCCATATTTTCGTCACTAATCCACTCACTTCACAGTGCAGGTTCCACATCCCTCCTTCACAGTCTCTTTCGCTGCATCCACGACACCAGCATCTCGGAAAAAGGAAGCGAATTCACTGAGCTCAGTATTCGGCGCTGGCTCTCCCAACTAACACTTGAACCACCTCAGAGGTATAGGATAAAACCCAGTCAACTTCGATTCCCATCGCGGAAAGTGGAGTTATGTACCTTTGCATCGGATGCCAGAGCTCTTTCAAGAGCCAGTCTCGGCCCCCAAAATTTTCCAAATCTGGCCATCTATGCCACCGAAAAAAAATCACCTAAACCTAGCAACCTGTCGGTCTATCGTATACCGCACACACCATGCGCTCCACTACTTCCAAACATTCTCAGCACACACTGGGCGATCATAAAAACCTACCTGTCCAATGGAATTAGTGAACCTGTTCAGTCTTTGGCAACTTTCCTGAGCACTATCTACCCTCCTGATGCCTTCCATGTTCTTAGAAGGCCACATCCATCCTTCCTCAGCAAGGTTTTTACAGAGAACGAAATTTCCATGATGTACAAGTGGCCACACTCCACCGTCACCTCATATGCCACCCGCACTTTCCACATAGTAACTCCTTCTCCGATAGCACCGTGAAGACCATGAATGTATGCGAAGTTACCCTCACATTGTTGACTGGTTCCGGCTTACTTGATCTCTCCAGATGTTCATGTAAGTGAAATGCTTTGTTACATCTCAGAACATGCATCTTATATCTATTCGTCACACAGCACACGATCAACCCGCACGTATGCGTCGGGTCCCCTATCTAAGACTCATTTGCTAAGCTCGCTACACCCGGATGAGGTGCAACGTCAACCGCCAAGCTCAAACAGTCCTAATAGACACTCTGGATACGATTATTCCATATAAACATTGTTACAGGTCCAAAATCCTGGAACCAGCTAACGAGTCTCCACGACTCTATTGATACCTTCGTTCCCAGAGGAAAACCAGACAAAACGTCTCTATTGGTGAGAGACTCTCGGTGTTTACTGAAGACTGAACGGACAGTCTTGCCCAACCCTTACCGTCAGTTCGTACCACTTAAAACGCTATATATAGCTAACAGGCACCCCAGTTCGCTTACCGTCCTCCTGACTACCCTGCGTACCATGGCATTCTGAGATGCACGAAAATTTTTAACACTTTCAAGTTGCTCTCAAGGTGCCGACGGTATTCACTAGAGGATTCTTAAAGACTGTGCAGACACCACCACCATATACGAAAGCAAGCTGCTCGACTCCTTTTTTCCTTTATCACCATTTCATACACCAGGGCAACTCTTCAGGGCAATAGGCATTATGGCCCACAAAGTTACTGTCTTATTAGTCTTAATTGTATTCCATGTAAGACCAGGGAGATAGTCAACAAGACAATGTCCCACTTTCTCACTTCTAACAATCTTTCACGGCCTTCGCAAAACGGGTCCAATCTGTTCCAATTCTACCCTTCAACTCAGCTTGTTTTCAATTCAAACGTAATCCAGTCCACTGAGATCAACTAAACCGTAGACTGCGCAATTATTGTTCTTCTAAAGAATTCGATAAAATTCCACACAAAATTTCGTTGAATGGGCGAGAATCCTCCGACTATTTGGGTAGTCTTCCAGTGTGGCTAACTGGTGTTGGTGAAATTTCGGGCTCCGTTCTCTCCCAAATGTTCCACACTTCACCTATCTTTGTGCATCACTCGAATGAATCCATTACCCACCAGCTTTGCACTGAATACTCACCACTTGTTTTATACACACTGCTTCAAAATCAGGTCGCGCAATCTTAGCTCCCCACGGCTAGCAGTTAATAACTAATTCCGTTGGTCCGCTTCTGATATGCTATTGTTAAATTTCCAAGACTGTTCGTGTCTCATTTCCAGATAAATTACTCCATACGTTTACGATTTCACCTCCACCCAAGCCAACAGGCATTCAGACACCCCAGTATTAGGACCTTGGGCTGCAAATACGTTCGGGTCTGTCCCTACCGTCCATGCCACCATCATTGTCAGAAACAACAAAGCAGAACACTGGTGCTTCACTGATTTAAAACCATGTCAGTTTATTTGAATCATCAGCATCAGCATCATGAAATCCATCGACAGTTTCTTTGGCATATTGCCAGCATTGGAACTACTAATGTAAAGAAAGCAGCAGAAGTGAATGGGAAAGGGCACCTAGTGAAAATGTGCCACAATCATTCCAACGTGTATACACGTGCGGATATCCTTTCAGACAACCTATGTACAACTTCCAGGATAAGCAAACCCTCCACAACCTCCGGGACTTCTCCCTTAATTGCAAGTAGCATGTTCAGCGACTACATGTCTGGGTGCATGACCTTACAATCTGTGGGAGCAAAGCGCATGAAAAAAAGGACGAGATAATTTATCCAAAACCACCTGTGTCTACTATTCCGCTTCAAGGACAGGAACGAAATCGTCCAAATATTATAGACCAGCGGAGTGAGATAGGCCTTGAAAATTCAGGACTACTAAATGCGTGGTCGCTTATACGTATGTCGTAGTTCTAGCATATGGCATTGTGAAGTTGTGTCCAACGCAACATAAACGAGGCCGAAATTTCGCTTCTTTCTCGCGAGTCGATGCTTTAACCACTAAGCTATCTCAAGCTCTTGTTTATTAGTGTTATTTGTTTCTATCGAATCAACGCTCTATGAGTATCATAAGGCGACAAATGACGCCAACATTTTCGTTACGACTGGTGTCAAGCTGTTTCAGCCCCGCTGCGGTCCCACTTTTTGAAAACAGCACTATCATCGAGTAGCCCCAGCTGTAAGGGGAAATCTCCTTTCTCAAGCAAGAGGAAGTAGTTCAGACAAGAGCTGACTGAGGGCTTTATCCCCATTCCTGAACAAGGCAGATGGATGATCATCCTGACCAGGAGATCGGTGGCGGCAGGTCATGAGGATTTCTGTTCAAATTCTAGACCCAGTTGTCGAAGTGCCCCTCTTTATTAAAGATGGTGGTTCCAGTTTGACTCCTGACGGTTTCGCTCATAAGGAGTTTTATAGGATTGGCCTCACGGATCAAGTGGAATAATCTTCAGGTAGTTCCAGGATTCCATACCTCTTCGATTCTCTCAACCCTCCGTGTCCACCAGGCTTCAGGGTCGGTGTGCACGCTAAGTTTCACTTGATAATTAATTCACCTGATAGTTATGAACAGGTGGGAACATTTCAAGCTTCGTCACTGTTTTGTCTAATATCCGATGATTGGGTTGAGCTGGCGTTGTCATGCCACGGACGAAACTCCATGCGTTGGGAACGGATCTAGCGATCTATCTCCAGTGAGAATTGACGTTGAACGGTGCAGCAGTTAATAGTTCAGAAGGTGGTTCTGATAAGTTTGTTTAACGCTGAGAACCGCGAACTCACCAGTTACTATGGAGGTTGTCCGCCCTTTGCGCAGCCCTAAAAAGTGAAAAGAGTCGTGAATCCGAACGAGTTCCAAGTATCGTAGGCGAAGAGGTAGCGGCTATTGATCCACGCTATGCACGCCATGACTTAGAACTATGCCGACCATGCGCAGTCTGATGCAGTGACCTCTACATTGCCAGAGGTTCGCAAGCGGATGCAACTGAAGAGTGACGAGACAGTTAGCTCAACGGCTGTGCAAACTGCGAGTTAAACAGCGTGCGACTTGGCGGGAGGGTGTTAAAAAGATTACGAATATCTTCGGTGTTTCTGGTGCGGTTCGGCTTCCAGGATGTGGTCCCCGTGCCCCCCTGATGAGCTTAGCGGAGGTATCGACAGGAATGACGGCTAATCGAAGCCAGTGAATTTCGCGCTATCACTTTCTTCCCATACTGTCTCATTGAGCATTTGAGGGTGCAGCCAGCTCAGAAGATTTGCTGTACGCTAGAAGCAGGTCCCTCCCCCACTAGCTAGTTTCTCTTCGTTAAGACCTTAAGTGTGAGTGAATAAACTTTGTGGTTGTACAGCAATGAATAATCAGTGTCAGCGCATATGATGATGACTTGTTCCTGATACACAGCACGTATCAATGTCAAACGAAACCGGTTTGCAAGCTAGAGCAGCTTGTTGTCCTCTCTGTTTCAGAGCACGAACCTCGAAGGCAGCCAGATAAACCGGGTATAGAGACTTGAAGACTGACTTCGAGCTGCACGGGGCTATCAGCGCCGGTTGATCACAAAAAGTCCGTCAAGACCAATGTACACGAATGGGGTCATGAATCCGAAAGGACGGGGCTATAAGGGGAGTATTAATAATGGGGTGGTAGGGTGAGGCGAAAAAACATGCAGAAGATGAAGAAGGGAGACTGTTCTTCCTTACCGTCCCTGTTGTATGCTGCAATTTTGGCAACTCGCCTGATGAAACCACACGATGGCCGGTGTGGCACGAAAGTATTTTTAAATGTCGGAGTCATGGTCGTACGCTGTCTGGGATAATGCCAATGCACCCAAACCCAGACAGGAGGATATTTAGGATCTTCACCCAATGCCTTAGGCTCAAAAGCCTGACCGTAAGGCAGCGGCGTTTGGTGGGAATTGCCAGTGCATTACTTTTAAGAGACAAGTCGCCACGCATGTTTCAACCCCCAACCTGGCGGACCAGGAGACTGTGTTGGACTAACCTGGGATGAGGGAGTGCGAGTGTCGCACGGGTACCTTCACTATAGCTCAATGGGTGACGAAAGTACATAGACAGCCACACTACTGTATGGTCTCTTCATGTACCTTCAACCAGCTAGGATGGTGTTTATCCATCTAAATGAGACTAATTTCCTGACCCTTTTCTTTTCTTTCCACCCTTACCCCGGACACAGTAGTCCACACTGTCTCCTGTGGATTAAGTAAAACAAAATACCACTGCAGAATGTCTAGTATCAGACGATAAAACTTATCGCCTCCGTTGAACACGTCATGCCGCTCTCGCATCTCATGTTCCACAAGTACAGACCCCTTAGGAGACATCCAACGGCACACACAACCTGAAGCCAACAAACAGAATCCTTTTTAGTTACTCCAATAATACCAATGGATATTGTTCCGTCAAACGCTCCCAAAGAGGGTTTGGCAGTCGGGCGTCACGACTCTTTGCTAGCGTTCTGGTGGTGATTTATTGGAACCGACTATCGGGCCCCGTAGTTAAGCCACCCACACTATGTTTAAGGAATGCGTCCATCTTAGATTGGTTTGCTTGCATCTGACCGAATCCTGAACGCTTAACATCTCACACATGCTTTTTGATTAAGTGTTACTTAACGATGAATAGAAACGTAGGATTACACCCGCAGGCAGAGTCCACATTCCCAATAAAAGGCTTAACTGATAACTTGTCCCTACATGTGGACTCTGACGGAATATACAGTGTGGTAAGAGCCACGACATAGAGTTGTCACCTTGTTGTGCTGGTTCAGCCGCGACGATCCCGTCGGCTACACCGGATGTAGTTCAGTTCTTTAGGGTTCAGACATGCCAGGAAAACGAGTCCCCATACTGCGGTGACCTGGAGGTGGTCACATTATCCTATGTAACGAGAGCACGAAGGTAGCAGGATGCTTCCTCCAGTTCAGGCCATGTCGATATTCGTCACCGGCGAATGGTGGGTTAGAAAAGATCGACCCTGAAAACCACTCACTCCGATCACCCAAAGGTTGATCGTGACAGTCGGCGAATTACCTAATGCGGTCGAAAAACAAATATGCCCTACCACAAGCCAGTAGCTTCAGGCAAGGGTGTCCTCTGTCGCCCTTCCTCTTTAACTTCTCAAGCGGTGTACTGCTTGAGACTACCATGCTTACCTCTAACAACTCGAGGATCAACATAATGCCAGGGCGTTCGACCACAGGCCTTGAGTACGCCGATCACTCATCATATATCAGACCTATTAGAAATGCAAGCCTAACTAATTCGGCGGCACAGTTCGGTATGTGCTTTACACTAACAGAGTGCTACTGTAGGACTGAGTGGGATCACAAAGCGGCCCATGCTTGAAGGTGATCCGATCGACCTAGTAGACAAGTTTAGCTATCTAGACAGCTGGACTGGCGAAAGACGAAACCACTTCCAGAATTTGGAAGGACAGGGTACAGACGTGACATCAGTATGGCTGTCGTGAGCAGATCGCTCTGCATTAATTTGTGGATCAGAGACGTAGCCGTACAAGATCTTTGAAGAGTTTGTTTTACCGTCGGTGACTATCTTATGGGAAAATCGGATCAGTAATGCACACGTACACCAGATGGCTTTCAGGGAAGGTTACTGTCTCTTATTAGACCAGCAGGTTACATCCCACAAGTTGGGTTGTCGGGTTGGGCCATGCACGTTGTATGTCAGAAAACCGTTTACCCCCCCCCCCCCAGGGCCCCGTCGGATACGACAGTACCCACTGCACACGAATGGTGTGTCTGATGACAGTGTGGGTATCACAATTCGATGATAGACACTTCGTTAGATCTGTCAACGCAGTGTCCCAATAGGCAAAAGCAACTGATTTTATAGCAGACAAAGGCAAGCAGATCACTATCACCACCACCGATGGAGGCTTTTCTGCTGTCTGATGTCTACCAAAACAGATTATCATCCGTTAGAAGACACGACAGGAACTAGCAGACAGTTTTGAACTGGGTTATCACGGAGCCATGAACGGGGTGATATCTGTAACGTTTGCATGTGGGATTATTTTGAGAACATGGAGTACAATGGAGGTGAGCTAGACAACGGAGATCACACTTTTCTCACGATTCAGATACCAGTTCGTATGTATTGTGGCGACGGGGGACGATTATTTTCTTCTAGTTTCCCACTGTCTTGGAATTCCTATTTGCGAAGACAAATCTATGACAGACGCGTCTGCTTACACCGTACACAGGCTCTGACTTCTTCATCCGCTCACGAATCATGTGAAATTTCCTACCAACCTCGTCAAGAGGCCATATCGGTTTACGTTTTTTCTGTCTGTGCATCCATGTATCGGATGAAGATGACCCAGTGGCTGTCAGCCCATGACTTATCAACAAAGTATGAAACCCCTTAACAGTCAACTCAGTCGCGTTGGTAGCTGTTACCTCCCGGATGGGGACTCGGTGCTCTCAGGGTTAAGCCCTTCACACTCAGTAGTAGATGTCGTTCCGTTCTGCCGAGGTAGGTGGCTATGCAGTAAATCGATAGTTTCTGGTGCGATTTCGTGGACGGTGGTTACGGAGCTTTTACTTGTAGCAATGGTACAAGATTAGTCTTCCAAAGGACGACCTGGCTGCTTAGGGGGCCCTCCACAACACAGACGTAGGACGACGTATGACCTCACTGGCGTGCCATTTTTGAACGGTAGGTTAATGAGAATGACAAGTTTGGGGTCAATGTCGATGCCCCAGCTTGATTGCTTGCATACACCTTGATATAGCAGTTAGACTCCACAGTATGTCTAAGGCTATTGAGTTCCGTTTGAAGTATGTCGTAAGTCAAGGTTCTATTACCTCTGTCCGCCCAGTCCCAAAAGCACTAACCGATTCACATGCGAGTGCATAGCCACTTACCTAGGCAGAACGGAACGGCATCTACGACTTAGGGTAGGGGAACACGTACCACTGAGAGTACGAGGGCAGCTGGACCAATCAGTTGCACCGACACGACATCCAAGCCAAACGAGACTCATCATGATCATCATCGACAGCATGACATAAGTGTTCAACGCCGATGCTTTGCTGCCGCACAACCATGATTTATTTGAAAGCCTTATTGTGAAGGAAAGAATAAAAGTGGATGGGGAAGGAACTTAGTGCTACCTTACTACAATCATTCCCAGGTGCCTACACCTCCAGACACCCATCCAGGCAATATGGATAGGAACTGACAACACGAACGCCATTCACATCGATTAGCAGCCATATCTTGCAGCGTCTTCAACCAGGCGCAGTGGGGATCTCGCGGTCCCCATCCTGGCAGGCGAGTAGCGCCGACAGCACCCAAACGTTTCGTAAGCTCCTTCATGCCCTTCTGCCAGGTCACCTCTCTGAGTTGGGCATGGAAAACAGCACTCTCTTCGGCAAATGATGGTTGGGCATACACGACACATGTCCCAACCAACGCAGCTTCTGGTGCTGGACACATTCTTCAATGGAAGTACCCGTTGCACAACCGAAAACCCGCTTCCTAAGCGCCTCGTAACGGATTGGCCGACACCATCCCACACGAGCTATGGTCCTGAGACGATTGTCGAACACCCGAAGACGTCTCAGTTCCGCTGCTCGAACAGGCCAGGTCTCACAGCCATACAACAAAACAGTCCGCACTGCAGCTTGATACACACGTCCCTTGAGACTCTGACGCCACACGTGTCTCAAATTAGCAAACGCGACCCGGGCCTTGCAGATTCGTGCATTGACCTCATTTGTCACACTACAATCAGAACTAATACAACTTCCAAGATACGTAAAACGCTCCACAACTTCCAGTACCTCTCCCTGGATTGTAAGTGGCGTGTTCAGTGACTGCATGTCCACGAGCATGACCTTACATTTTGTGGGTGCAAAGTGCATAAAAAACCGTTCAGCTGTAGCACCCTTTCGGTGCCTAACTGCCATGCCACCAGAAGGAAGCACGAGGGCTGTGATATTGTCAGGTTGCCCAAGCCTAGACAGGGGAAGTCGAGAGGCAGAGGTCGGGTTCGAACCACGGACCTTCCGGTCAGTAAATTCGCGCTCTAACCACTGAGCCATCTCGCCCCCGCAAAGTGCATACCAAAAGACGGAATGAATTTGGTCAGTTCATCCTAAAACACCTGCACTTCTCCTCCTCTTCGAACGAAGTCGTCTGTATACTCCAGATCGACAAGATTTTTGTCGCTGGCTATTTGAACACCAGGGTGTTGGAGACCCTCCAGCGTTCGTCTCATAATTTCATCGATCACGAAGTTAAACAGGAATGGAGAGAGTGGGCATCCCTGACGGACACCGCTTTGCGTACGGAAGCTTTTGGAGAGCTCGCCGTATACTCTCACACGTCCGGAAGTCCAAGGATACAAAGAGCTTATTATGTTCACAAACTTCCGGGGCATTCCTTGGTGCAAAACGAAACTATAGCCCACAATTCCGGCCGTCAGTTGCCTATCGTCTGATTAAGAGCAAACATCGCATAAATCTAGCCACTGCCGTATTTAGCACAGCGAACAGCAGCGTTGTGCAATATTCTGAGGCCATAGACACTCGAAAATGGAAGTCGGATCTGTGTAAGGAGAAATGACTTGGTTTTGATAGCACTACCGTGGTAAACTACAGAGCAAGCCTTTGGCATGGTAATCTGTAGTACGTGCCTGAAGAGGCTCCGGAATATCAGGCGAAACTGTAGTGTCGTGGTCCACGTTCACGTTCTTTAAAAGAAACAGCTGTCCCATCATGCGGAAAACAGCCTGTAAAATGGGTAATGAAACAGCGCAAAATATAGAGCAGCAAACCTCAGTGGCTTCAAATCTGTGCTCTGGTGAAGGTAGACCCACTGCAATCGAAGAAAACGTTTGTCACGAGTTCTGAATACGTTTCTACAATGCCAATTAGCGAAAAAATCAACCAACAATATTGCTGTTTGCCAACAATAGCGGTATTCGTATTAAACTATTTTTTTAGAAGATCGAGATAGCTCAGTGGTTAAGGCACGAACATACTGACCGGAAGGTCCGTAGTTCGATCCCTACCTCGGCATCTCGACTTCTCCTGTCTAAGCTTCGATAACGTGACAGCATCTCAGTCCTTGTGCTTCCTTCGATCGACATGGCAGGTGGGCACCGAAAAAGTGTTACAGGCGAACGATTACTATTATTACTATTTAGGACCATAAACTGTGGCTGCAGCAGTCGCTGCACTGGGCACCAAATGGTAAAGGATAAACAATGGGTTGAATCAGGAAAACCAAAGAAATCGATGAGAAATCGTAGCAACCATTAGGAAAAAGCGGATGAACAAAGCACCATCGTTCAAACGAAATCGTCAGTCCATTGATCGTGTAGTCTCAGACAGCATGACTTGAACTCGTTTTATTGTTTTCAATGCGTTGTTCGTCAGGTGCACATTTTAGATGCAACTCATTTAATGGAACAGTGCATGTGGGGGCAATCAATAACTTAGCAGATCAAGCACAGGAACGAGCTGTGTGCCAGACCAAGGACAACCTGGACACATGTGCTCACATGAACTGCGTGTATTCGCCTTCCCTTCGCACCGCATGTGATGGCCCATGTATGGTCATCGAACGATACGTACCGCGTTGTCATCCGTCTCATTTCATTTCTAATTCATTGAGTGAGTTCTTAGCGAATTTGTCGCACCGTTGCTTTATGTTGCGCTTTATTACGTATACAGCGCAGTTTTATTGCAACTGGGTTCTCATTTTACGGACGCAGCAAGTTATCGAGCCAGATATAACACAACTAAGCGATTTGTCTTCGGCAGAGGTAACTTTTTGAAACAAATGGAATGAAAAATAAATTGGACTTTTTATTCTTTACAGGTGATTGATTGCACTCTATACACAAAACCCTGGGATTCTCCCGGAGATGCCCCAAAACGCCACGGTCATCCTCAGATATGGAATGTATGAGGTAGCTGGGGTTGTGACACCACGGACTCACAGGTTACAAGGATTAAAGTGTATAGGTTGATCCATGTTACCTAGCAAACAACGTTTCAGGCCAGCTAGAAAAGAACGGACATAATGTCGTGTTAGAAGAGATACCAGGCATACGTGGAATTCTGGAGGTCATGGTCAACGGGGAAAAAGTATACGGATGCCAAGTACTTGACCTGCAATTCTGTAAGACATCAACTGATGCATAACACATTAATTTCAGCGTGCGACGGTCTGTTGGACGAAAGATGTAGTGAAATAGTTCAAGCCGTCTTGAAAGCATACTGAGGAAACGAAACTTATTTCAGTTTTCAAGGCGAACAACATAGGAAATACAAAGCTGCCTATATAAAAAAGAACTCCAGTCTTCATGTAAACCGGGTGGGGGTACCGCTTGTTCCTTTGTTTATGATTTCGTACCCAAATCTTCGATGAAAACACAACACAAGGAGGCATTTGATTTACTAGTATCGGCGCAGCTATAAGGGACAAACTGTCCGTCTGAAGTTCTATACGTTATGAAACATAGGGAAAAAAAGACCGGTAATTTTAGTCTATCCAGCAACCTTTTCAATAACAACAATCTCTGGAATATTGATATCTGGATATGCATGGAACTCACAGGATATGGACTATTTTGAATTAAGTTTCAAACTTAGCTCTAGCGAAATAGAACCGCTTATTCAATAAGACCGAACTTGGTAATTTCTAATTCACTCTGAAGATGGAATATCGTTTCGACTATTGAGTGGAAGGCAATGATCCACCCTGATTTACTGCTCATATTCGTGTTACATCTGGAAATCCAGCTAAGTTCCAGGTGTATTAAACTCGTCTCAGGCAAGAAGTCAGTCACAATCTAAGTTCAAACAATCTTAGGCGGACGGAAGTACGAACCCTGGGGAATGAGTTGAAGAAGCTGAATCGTAGTATTCGTGAATGTGATGGAAATACTAGATTTTCAGAAAGACACCAAGGGGAATCGTTATTCATTTTTTGGAAAAAAGGAAAATTATCCCAATAACAAAAGCAACATGGACAAAGGGACGGAGGGGATATCACATGCGCTGTTTGATGCAGCCATATCTTGTGGTTCACACTGGTGTTTGAAACAGGAAAGGCTCACGACAAAACGCACGTATACTGAGATTTGGAACTGTCGCGTAGCGAGATTTCTTCTGTACCGTTTACGAGATACTCGTCTGCGACCGACTCCATTTCGTATTCCTTAGATAGAGGAAGCAAAATGACCTGTTGAGATACTGTGGAGTTCATGGGCAGACCGTTTGCTCGAAGGCTTGACCCGAGTTTGGAATGGATAGATTCGTGGTAATCCGGTATAGATACAGTTAGCCCATCCATGCCAAGGATTTGTGATCGATACTTCACGGAGGAGATGTCGCTGGCATGTGTTGCCCTATCTTGCAATGTGATATCTGTTTGAGAATCGACGGCCGTCAAAGTAATCGACTGGTGCTCAGAGTGAGTGTGCTAAAATTTGGGAGAAATGTGCAGGTCATGAAATGCCTGTTCAAATACGGTAGGTATATATATGCCCGGTATTTTAGTCCCGGCAAACCAGATAGCAGATATCTAGTAACCAGGTTCGCAACAACCGTAAAAAGGAGCAAGCAAAAATGCGCACCGGTACAGTGTATTCCGTTTAAATGATTCATACTGTGACTCTGTAGTTTGTACGCATTTTAATCTCAATGAGAGCTTGTCAGAAGATTGAATATAAAGGTCTCAAGATTTTTTTTTGAAAACGTCTACGCACCATGTTTCACACATTCGCTATAGAAGTGTACCTAGAAAAGACTGACATCCTATTTAGTGTTTATATGCGTGACGCCAGTTACTGTGTCGGGGACAAAAACCATAAAACGCAGTGCCTTATTTTTCCAGTCGAATTACATGGACATTGAACATGGAACATAGTGTATCAGGATGTATTGTCGAGAGAGATAAAATGTCAGCGATCTAGCAAGACGGAATATAGTGGTTTCGACCAGTCACCCTGAGTATCCAACTAAGAACATGCATGGACAATATCAAACACGTCAAAGAAAATACAGCACCAAAACGAGCGTACGTCAGACAAACCACCATCCCAGTTTGTCGTAAGGCACGGTTCCATTTGGTGTGCACCATCCGCGTACAGTTTTGCCTCTTTTCTCCGAGTCAGTGCATCAGGAAGTGTAAAGCTGTTGAGGATGATGTCCGAGTGGACTAGCCGAGATTGTTCGTAGTTGGACTGCGCATTGTTAAGAATTGTCCCCGAAGCACACTGACCGAAAAAAGAGCTCGCTTGCTCAACAACTTGACTGGAAGGAACGGTACAAGATAGGTGGGAACAGTGATACTCAGATCATTACGACTGATAAACCATTATGGATCCTAAGAACTACCTGGTTTTATGTGGCTAAGCAAATTCGCGTTGATTCAGCGGTGAAAAGTATCCATGGTTAGCTGAAATCAGTTACATGAATCCACTTGAATTTGATCATCGTACCTATCAGATGAAAGTGGTTCGGAATGAGCGAAAGTACCTGTGCTTAACAACCTGAGGCTTGCAGTAGAACGACTTACATCGGGAATCCTTCATCACCCTAGAACTGAGATAGTCTCAGAACAATAGCCCGGTGGTATGTATAGGGGTCACAGTGTTGCATGAGCGTGCATTTGCGGATTTGCGTTGCCAGAAGCAGGCTTGGTGAAGATCGTAAGCAGTGTGATACCGCCTGGGGAAGTTTGTCCGTAGCATGCAATTTCCTCAGGGTTACATTATGCGAGAATCTAATACGTTGCCCACCGGGGACGAAGAAAACATTCGGCACAGCTTTAAACTACGTACAATAGATGAGAGTAAAATAAGAAAATAAAAAAGTCCCAGCGACTCTAGAAGTGATACATACTAAAGGTGCCATGAAGTTGCATTTTAGTAACAGTAAAGCCGTAGCTATGGGGATAACGAATTGATAGTAAAACAACTGAAACAATACTTACTCCAAGTCTGGTTGTAGTTCGTCGATAAATTGGTGATACAAGGAACAGTGCTCAATAGCCCAGTAGTCCACCTGTTTCAGGCCTGCATGAACACGACTCAGTGGATCTCCGAACAATGGACTATATGGACCACCGCTCTCTTGGTCACTGTTCTCATTGCTCGTTTGAGACGGTATTGGTTGATGTTGTGACCCCACAACACGACGCCATAAACCCGAGGAGCGCCGTTCGCTTGTATGACAGGTTGGGTGTCGATCTTTTAGACGAGACAAGGTCGATCTTGTGGACGCATCTACAGCCAATGTAACTGCCTCGAGTAACCCGGTGCGATCTTGAACCATCAACGCAACCAGTGAAGCCCATTCAAAGCTTCCACCCTGCAGTAACTGACTGAGCAAATATCGGAGCTGTCTCAGGGCTTTAGTAGACGTAGCTGAGGCGGAACTGATTAAAGGATGGAAAGGTACAAGTTATAAGGACAGATAGAATATAAGATAATAAAACTCACTAACGCTGAAGTAGGAACACGAAAGACGAGC
The DNA here is from genome assembly GCA_004794785.1 of Opisthorchis felineus. Classification (NCBI taxonomy): domain Eukaryota; kingdom Metazoa; phylum Platyhelminthes; class Trematoda; order Opisthorchiida; family Opisthorchiidae; genus Opisthorchis; species Opisthorchis felineus. Next base: position 322,588 of record SJOL01006800.1, read on the forward strand.
TCACAGAAACCATTAGGTACAAGGTTTTGAGAGTTGGTGGAGGTAGGAATTGCGAAGAGAACACAGTAATGCGGCATGCTACCCGGCCAGTTGAGGTTATGAGTAGCTGGCCGATCGATATTGTTTGTTGAAGCCTAGTGATTCACATCTAAGAAAAATGTATAAGGAGTTAAACGCTCATCTTCATACCAAATTGGTGCTAACAAGAAAACGAAACAAGCACTGAGTGGATCTTTTGTTTATAAGATTCTGAAACTGGTTTGGCAGTGCAAGTGGGTCCGCCTCCAGCTCGATACAATCGCAGCAATACCGGTAGAGAAGGCTAGTACTTCACTGCCGTACAACCAGGTCGATAATTTAAACAAAGCCCTAGGGGATTCGGCTGAACCAATGTTCAAGATACTGAAGTACTGTTCTCCCCACAGTACTTGGGTGAAACTACGTGATACAAGCTGGAGTAGAACCTATGAAGTTGAGTACAATTCAATAGACTGGGTCTGCCGATGTTTTCAATTCTTAATAACCGAAAAGATATGGACAAATATGAAACGACAATATAGCAGTTCAAGCGACGGCTTACGTTGATGGGTGAAGTGAGAAACCAATATGATAAGAACTCAATGCAGATGTACTTTCCACCGCATGCTCGAGGAGTTGAGTAGAAGCAGATGGCATTGGATAGTTGAATTCCTTGTGCAGCTGTACTAGTGAAGCCGGCCAATCCAATACGATGTGCAGGTCAAACCTAATGAACAAAGCGATCGAAGCGTGAGAAGTATATTAACCGAAGTTTATCGTAGATGCAGACAATGAATGGTTTGGGACAAGGGGATGGAGGCCACGAAAAAGTTGTAGGTTGTTAATTTGGTACATTTTTCAGGATGGGGTTTTCACGACCCTTCATGCGTCTCGTTGTAAACGTTGGAAGATGGGACCATTAACCGATGTCAATGGTGCTCGTGTGGTCATCATCTTCCCAAATTGTTTAGATGAATGTTTACAGAACCTCAATGAGAATACGCCCTGTGGTCTTTGTTAGGGGCAAAACCGTGGTAGGGTTACGAGTGTGAAACTAGGGTAACAACGAGATCCCGGGATATTTCTGCGGTTCATTTGTTCCATGGGACCTCTGAGTAGTATCCAAGTTGCCACATGGCTAGTTGTTGGTAAAAATAATTCTAGTGGTTGAATGACGTCACTGTAAACTAAAACAGAGAAGTATCGGAAAAGGATAATAGTTGTTAGTTCCAGCTGCGATCATGACATGTTCGATGGACGAAACTGCTATCCACAGGTGAGATGTGGTCAAAATAATCCTGCAGAAATGGATTAACGGAGCTCGGCATACATCCTCGCGGAATCGTTTCGTTCGCTTTCCGAGAAATCCGTTCATCAACATCACAGACATCAGCGTCATCCACACCTGCATCGTCATAAATCACTATCGTCACCATCACCCTCATAATTGTCATCATCACTATACTAAATATTGACAGCAACGGTAGTGAATATCGGTGCTTAGCCGTGAGCTTGAGTGACGTCCACAACAGGAATTTATAGACGAGCCATTAAGTTGGGCAGGAGGAAGGTTATGAGACAACAACACAAGAGAAGGCAACATCAGTCGCATGTTCCAGCTGATCCTCACTACTTTATGCGGCGAATGAAGCGACCAGGTGTTGCTATTATGCAACGACCGACGTGGCATGAACGTGAATTTTCCTGGGCATTTCATGGCTTGTACGTAAGCTGAGCTAATTGCCATGATGCTAACTCTGGACCGGAGGAAGATTGGGGTTCTAAACCAGGCCATTAGCCTGAAATCCAAAAGCGGCAGTTGGCGTGGTAATAAGCGGATAGTCAAACTTTTAAATAAATGTGGTCACACATGTTCTAACCACCGACCTGGAAGATGAGGAGACTGTTTGCCAGACATCTACTCAGTGGATAACCTGGTGGGTGAAACTTTGTGGATGCTACAGATGCATCTTTCAGTGTGGTGTTTCAAGTTGCTAAGGTACCCAAGCCTCGCGGTATTATGAGAAAAATCAGAACAGGCAGTCGAGAAGCTGATACAGAATCGAGCAAAATCCACCACTGACGGCTAGCTGTCGGTAGACAGTTTTTTGACTTAGTGCTGGTGAGCTTAAAGTTTAAATGAGAGGTTTCCGAGGCTGAAAGGTCAAGCTAGCTACCAACGGGTACTGATCAGCATACGAAACTACCAAGAGGTTGCCTAAAAAATAGAGTCGGTAGGAACCCCGCAGATGCAGCCTATTGGATGTTCTCGTCTCCAGGCAAAACGGGAATGCTGATTACGCGAGTTTTAGGCGACCATGAATCTGAATACAAAAGGTATTTTCACGAATCAGTCGGTCCACCTACAAGTGAACCAAAAGGTATCGGTCACTGTCTTAAGAGGATTGTTGCGTTTTGTCAGCGCAAAAGCTACTACTGTTGGGTAGCCACACGGGATAGCGGATTCGCTAACTAATCCGCGAACGCCGGCTGTTGTAATTTTGGGTGTGTATATTTACCAAGAGATGTAACAGCTGAGCAGAATAATTCCATTCAAATAATAATGAGGCAAGTCGAGATTGTTGGTCAGACGATACATGTGCTCCAAGAGTTTGGATATTTTCCAGACGGCTAGCTAAGGGAACAGAGAATTTCTGGCCTCCGTAAGAGAATGTCCTGTTTGCACCAGAGGGAAAACGGATGCGATAACTTGTATCCATTCTATCAGTGCTCGTGATCTTGGAAATAACCAAGAAAAAAGATTCACTTCGTTCCGGGAAAGTACCGGTTTATTAAGTAAAACAATGTTTTTGATGATAACCATTCTTGTTGGTCGGTGTTCTTAACACTGGATTTGCTGTCCGGATGTAGTTGATTGTGGTTGGTACAACTCTTGGTTGGCTGTGCAGTAGTTTGTCTTAATGGATCGTTGTTTGGTTTAACTGCCGTGCTGAATGAAACGAACCGAACAACCTGGCTCCAGTTGTACAGTGTAACAGTTCCAGTGGTGGGCAGACACTAGACCGAATTCGCACAGTCGTTGGTTGATGGTGTTGTCGCCTCGTAACAGGCTGCTGCCACCCTGTGTTCCATATCACCCGGTAATATCCTATCGTTCCTCTTTCGAAAAACGTTTCCACCTTTTGTGCAAGTTGAAGCCAGGCCACTGTTTGCTATCGCCTTGTGGTCTGCCCTGAGGTAAACTGCGTTTTACCACACGTCAACCTCCACATCATATCAGCAGTGGGAGCGCTTGTCTTTGCATCTCATTTGTCCATAACTTAGGCTTTCCGGAGATGCGTCTAACACGCAACTTTTCTTCCTTCTACGGGTCCTGCTAACATTTTGGCAAACTGACGAAGGGCAACGTGATTCATCGTTCGAAATTTAGGTTCTGTTGTGATGGGAGCACACAAGTGACATTCATAAGTGAAAAGAATATTGGTAACTCACTTTGAGATTGGCGCTAACCTCAACGCACCGATAATGTCAGCTCGATTGGTGCTGAAACGCTTGCAACCAAATTGCCCAGCTCAGTGAACAAACCAACGACCATCATACAAGTAACTTTTTTGCTCTGTCGTGGCATCACGTTCGCACGAGGGAATCTACCACCTAATGATTATCCAATCGTGTGACAAAATGATCCAAGTCTGCTGCCCATCTGGGGTACCCGCCTCGATACTTCTTACTGGACTGACCGTAATCTTCTCATGTACGCTCACAAATAACGAATGAAATTAAACTTATACCACATCAGTCGTCGCCTGACATCACCAGTAGGGTTATTTTACAAAGTTCATTTGAGCGAAATCATGTTATCATACTCAAACCTGCTCCCGCATCGCACCACACCCCAACGAACAGCCGATTGACGGTAAGCTCCGGAGGTCCTACCGCTAAGACTGACGTCATTGTTGGCCTGGTATCACGTTTAGCCGTGACAAGTATCCATCAGCTGGAACCAACAAACTGATACACTAAAAACGACCTTTGAACTAAAACACTCAGTCCATACAGTTGCAAGCAGACTTCTTTGCATGTACTTTGAACTCGCTTCGAATTAAAATATATTGTGTGTTCGAAAAGTGCTCAGTAGACAAACACGGTTGTTGAGTGAGCGGATCTCTTCATGCATCAGACCTCGGAGACCCCGAGGTGGCCGCTACCTGTAACGTTGCAGTCGACACCAGCAAAGACTGTTTTCACATGCATTACATTCGGTATCACGAGTGCAAAAGCGCATACATCATTGTGGCAAGTAGGTGGTAAGTAGGTAGACGTAGTACTGATGTGGCTCAGTTGGGTGGCTGCCTACCTTATTCGCATAGATATTAGAGGATGAATCAGCCTCAACTAAGTGGGCGTGAGTTAATGGGTGTGCCAAATTATGAGAAGGGTGGCCGAAGTGAGTTCGGCAACCAGAGGTGTCAGTTTGATTCCCGTCGTGGTGACAGCTATAGAACTACGTCTCGTTATCTTTGGGGGGACTAGAAGTAATGACCAAGCAGGATTAAAGTCGAGCAAAATGTGCGTGACCAGACATTCATCCTTCACCAGGTACCACGCCGTCATCATCAGCGCTGACACTAGTAGTAAGGATTGCAGTTTAACTACCCGTAACGAAAGATTTCCTCAGAAAAACTGAAACATAAAGGATGAGGAGTTAGTAAAGGACACCCTACGCTACTAGGGAAAACGACCAAGGTGTCTACACCCTCAACCAATTTGAAATAAACACAATGAGAATTGTGCCGTCGCCATCGATGGAATAGACACAGTGTCTTTGCGAACCTTGGCCGACAGCGCGCAACGACAGGAAAGCTTACCTAAGCAGTTAGGTAGGAAAAATGGCACCTAGGGTCGTTTACGTGCCATGTTCTGTGAGGTGCTCAACCATGTACAAGGGGATCACGCCAGTTCAAACCTGGAAGGCACAGAGTCTGACTGTAGCCGACTTCACTTTGTGCAGCCATGCCATGGTCTGTACTTCTCAATCAAATCTTTAGTCAGCATGGAGCCGGAATAAAAAACACCGATTCTTTGGTAGACAGTTATTGGACAGGCCTAGAACACAGCCTATCTTCGTCTGATAAGTTCTAGTTGTTGATCTAGTGATGCTGCTTCATCCTTAAGCACTCTGTTACGCACCACTTTGTTGCGAATAGTCTGCGGCCAGCCAACTACTGGTATGTTCCGAAGGCATCGATGATCAACTGATTAGAGGCTCTTGAAGTGCTCGGATCAGTTTCGCAACCATAAAGTTGTTTTGTATACACAGCTCTTCAGCTTCAGTGAAGTTTATTTTTGGTGCCACAGGTGATATGCCCTGACTTCTATTGTAGCATAATTGAAGTTTACACAGAAATCAACATACACGAACCAATCAACAAGGTTCCTCACGCTAAAATTTCAAAGAAAGCACAATGGGAGTGAAAATTATGAAGTAACACCGCATTCTGAAGGTGCTCAACATATGCCGAAACAAACGAGCACTTCCAATGACTTATTTAGAACAAACTGTGATCACTGATAGTCATCAAATAGTAAAACGATATCGTTCGCCAAACCCAAGCCCGCTAATCAGTCTCATTCCGATGCCGAGATGTCTGGTCCCTTAGAGTGTATTAATGACAGAATCAAACAAGAAGTGGTGATAGAGAGCAGCCATGATGAACCTCACGAGTTGTTGGAAAACCTTTGAACAGTTCAGAGAAAAACCTAACTTGACCACAGCTGTTAGGATGAGGGACACTAAGTATAGCAGTAAACCTCGAGGTCGTTTGGTTCAAAAATACTTAGAAGAATTACTCTATGTTTAAAGTCAACAACTCCTCTGAACTCAAGTAAGACAGTGATTAGTGATCAGCGATGTACGTGACGCTGCTCATGCTGAGACCAGTGCGCACCCTACCCGGTCGGAATGTTGCTCCATACCCTCAAATTTGCGTCTCATGTACCGTAGTGAGGCGCTGCAACATCAAGGATCCCAGTAACCGTGTGACGATGACTGTAAAGCCTATGTCTCCATGGTTGAACCGGAATATTCAAGTACGTTTTGAGTAGAGGTACGATGACTGACTGAGGACAATTACCTAGAGCTCCGTCTTTTCAAAAAACTCAACGTAATCAAAGCAGAACACGGAGACTCACCACCGTCTTTGGATAGTACTAGCGGTATCTCGTCTGGTCCAGCAGCCCGGTGGCGTATCAGATCAGAAAGGCATGTTACTGAGCTGGGATCTAAGCTGAGAGATATCGGCTCCATTTAAGCGGGTCGGAAGAAAGACATGGATATAAGAACAGAGGGCAAAAAACTAAAGCTGAACATATTTCATTCGGCGACCTTAATGCTATAGTACATCATACATTACATTTACAATAGTATCCTTGATTAACTCATTAACAGGTGGTCTACTGGGTCCAATTTTCTGGGCAGGTAGAAACATCTTCAATGCATCCCCGCCGGCAAAAACCCTACTCATTTCTGGTTCCGCCACACCTCTCCGACAAACAAGACAAATACTTCGTTTGACCTGATGTCTAGCCAAATTACACTCTGAGATCGATGGGATGAGGCATTTGATACCATGGTGTGGCAGTGCTGGTTCTGAAACCCAGTGGTTTCTATGTGTACACCCGGAAACACCACAAGCAGAGTATTCAGAGTCATGCAAAACGATGGCAACTTTTCTCAGGGTAGCTCAATATCCTCCGCAGAGGCCTCTCGCAGCCCGTTGCATGGTGAGATTGGGCCAGTGTAATAACGGTACAACTTCAGTTAAGTTCTCGGTTTGATCCTCCAAAGCTAGCGGCTTTCAGTAAAACCACCAAGAGTACACAAATTGGATCAAACGCTCCAAAACGGGTCAAACCCCATGTAAAACGTGACGTATTTAGTGTGGGTAACTATAACACTGAAAATTCGAAAGTCTTCTGGACGTGGCATTGGCAACATATATTCAGCGGATACCGGAACATGATAGGCTGCTGGGTCCATATTTTCGACTACTCCGAGCTCTCATTGATGCTGGACCGTCAAGTGACCCGATCTTCTAACCGACCGCATACGGGTTAGGCTTACTGGCCGTTGCAGCACCTAGTTGCGAGCGGTAAGGCGGTTTTGGTGTAGGATTACGCCTAGCAGTAAGCCCCCTTAACCCGTGGATTACAAAGCCTTTCTACTGATCAAACATCAGGTTGACCGGAACAATAATGGAAAGCTAAAAAGGACGAGAGCATGGTCTAAATCAGTGTATGCGCTTCAGAATGATCGGTAGTTAAGAAAAGAACAACGCCATCGATAGATGATATAGATGCGATCAATCTATCTCCAGACTCTGGGCATGTAGAGCGATCGTCTCCTAAGAAAAGTGCCATTTTCGTGACAACTTCAGAGTGGTGCAAACGAGACGGACAAACTGTAACTTCGCACAAGAATGTTAATGTGGTAATGAAGTGTTGTTGGTTTTTAGGATGGGTGGTTCTAAGCAAAAGACAGTGAAAGATATCTGCCGGCCGATCCCAACAGCGCCCCTGGAACCACTTTATACCCAGATTGTCTGAGTGGACGTTTGGAGTCATTACCTTAACGCTTTTCTATGACACTGTTGCAGTATCCTGTTCAACCGAGGAGCTCGTCCCAAACGTTCGCAGCAACTTCCGAAGCCCTGTGTTTTTCCGTCTCTTGTTTGCTTTTTCTTGTCTCTCGTGCCGCATGACCTTAATCCATACCACCATCAACCAAACCTTGGCCATTTCGTTAATCGACCAGCCAGATATGCTTTCTGATTTGTCACCGCTGCAGTGATAATCAACCTTTTGACGCGAGAGCTTTGTGCTACCGCCCAGTGTTTTGTCTGTAATTCGGTTATCTGGTGGATACATTTGTAATTTGATAGAACACATACTCATATGATTCTCGTTTACACAATCGTCCTCCCGTCTTCGCGCAATCATCCTGGTCAGTCCACACCAAAGGAGAGGGAAGCACTGGGCTCGAGTTTCGCTCTTACTAGAGCTCATCAGCAGTGCATATTCAATGGCCGTGCCGGGGTTTGAACTGCGCACATCTAAAATGCGAGGCGAGCGTGTTACCACTACTTCACCAGCATACGCCGGACTCATCCGAATTTTTACGTCTGAACAGGTGAACATGTTCCGCTTGAGCGATGTGAGCGGAACGCCCGACGCCTCGAACGACGACCCAGTAACACCTTAGTTGTGTCGACCGATTGGCCCGCCAGTCAGGACTCCCGGTCAGAAAGCGTCACAGACGCTTGAAACTTGCTGGACACGTTTTGTTTCAGATGTTGGTGTTTGCGGGATTTTGTATTTGTAATTGTCATGCATTCGCTCAATAGCGGTCACTGTACTGCCAGACACTGTCAGCATCATTCCGTTTGCTGATCACCTGTCCTGCATATCGTACTTTCGTTACATCTTTTGGGACATCCATCAGAAGGTCCCGATTTCTGTACTGCAAAACATACTTTTAACTTTCTTTCTATTCGACTCGCACCAACGGTCCACGTGTGACTCAGTGCTGGTCGGCAACACAAATTATATATAAGGGAAACTACGACGTCCCGGAAGAACGCTTACAGACTCCCCTGGTAGTCGCGATCCCCAGCTTGACAGCCACTCACATACTGATTCGAGCCAATAAACACACGAAACTAAAAGTACCGTATTTCGGTTCGGCCGATGCAACAGTGCACCAGTAGACTAGATGCCCGAATTTTTGCAGGTAAGAATGAATAAAGAAGGAATATAACGTAAAACAACCAACAAGCTGAGCAAAGTGAATGGAGCTTTACTGACCTCTAATACTGTGTTTAATGTCACCAATTCCCATAAAAATTTTAACCACGAGCCCATAAAAAACTCAGTAATGTTCCTAAATACGGGATATCCTTTATCACACTGTTTATCGCACGCAGCCAGTTACCAGAAAAATCCGGGACACAATAAACAAGAACTCGTCAAGCAAGACAAACAGTAATAAACAATCAACTATTCAGAATTTAGTCCGAGCACTCCCTCGCGCAAAACAGAGCTCTTCCCATGAATCGGCCATAGATAGGCGTGTTTCGCAGTATAACTGAAGGCATTTGGCGGGTTGTGTACAGGCTAGTTAAAAAACATTAGCTGTTAGGGGTAGATGAGGATTTGGCAGAGCACTCAATCAGCAATAGGTGATTTGCGTTTACTCCCAGGAGTATTCTTTTGCACAAACTGTTTGCTTGAACTTCGTATTCTAAAAAAACCGTTTACGTTCGTTTCCAAGTGGACCACAGAACGACCCGATTTGAAAAATGTCAACTTTGGGAAAGTGGTGATCACAAATCAGTGACATAGATATCTTCCACCGCCAAAAAAGGCACGCTGAACAGCAGTGACAAGCATGAAGACAACACATCAAAGATAATAAGGAGATCATTTTACCTCTGGGAAGCAATCCAGCTAGCCAAAAGATCCGGACTACGATGAACAGCCGAGGACGAGCAGAAGACTGGAAAGTTTGCTACCAACTCCGCTAGTTGACGCAGGTGGCCTTGAGTAAATAGTTCTGTGACCTTGTGAGCTAGCCATTGATGTATCCCGCTGCTTAGAATGGGCGCATTCGTATCAGACCTGTCACTCTCTGACAAGGACAATGGCTTTCGGGGGGAATGCACAGGTTCAACTTCAACATTGCCTGCATGTGAAGCCAGCAATAGGTCTGAACGTGTGCTTTGTGGAGCCTTTGGATCGGGGAAAAATGTTGTACGCTGGTTCATAACAGAGTAAGGCTCCGGTCGAGGGTCTTTTGCGCGTGCAGTATCATGCTTTGGCTCCATGGCTGACCCATCCATCGGGAACTTGAAATCTAAAGGGTCTAGAAAAGAAATATGTGGCTTAATTTTCCGTCCAAACAATGAAAAGGCAGTCAGTCAGGGGTGACAGTCGTGAGAACTACGGTTCTGAAAGACGTGTATTTTGGCGTCTCAAGTCAAATGAATGTTTCAAAAGTCCTGTCATAAAACCAACACCCCGAACAATATAAATAGTAAAAAGACAATTTCATTCAATATATATATATATATATATCCTCTGCAGTGACAGCTGATGGCTCAGGTCATCTGCTTATTTAGTTGCGACCATACTGTTCTCAGCCGGCAGCATTACTAGATTCTTCCAGTTTAGTTCATTTCAACAACCTTCAACCAAGTACTAATTTAAGCTGGCTGGGGTCACCGCAGCTTGTGCTAACAGAGTGCAGCATAAAGGGTGTATAGAAAACAAAAAATGGCAGCTCTACCAATGTGCAACTAAAAAATTATGGGTTTGTTGTGGAAGAAAGAAGATTTGTAGCTACCCCTTCACCCACAACACTGTACAGCTCACCGCCGCTCACCAGATCACGAAGCTCGTCTTTTTTCCTACACTCACAAACTACGTCACAATCGTGACGAACTTGACTACACAGTCGTGACGAACTTGACTACACAGTCGTGACGAACTTGACTACACAACTCAGTCACTAACTGGATCATGAGACTCGTCCTTTTTCTGCGCTCACAAACTACGTCACACAAGGGTGACGCATCCGACATTGACTGTCTACCGTCTAGTAAGCGTAGCAACAAGTCATGTGCTGATACACCTACGCACACGCAAACGCACCTACATGTAGCAAAACCGAACACTGTCCGACACACAAAACTCAACTCGGCAGTGCAACGCGCATCACCCGACCCAGAGTCTAGCCGCTCAGGAATAATAGCGCGTCTTCCACCGATAACCAGGGGATACGTGTGGCTGTTACAACGGCGAGTAGAACACGAAACCTGCATCCGGACTTCCAACGGGACTTACCGACTCGTACCCACAAAAGGATAAGTCCCTCTTTCACTATATACCTATTGTAATAATTCCATTCAACCAAACAGTTTTTTTATTGGTGCCAGTAGTCTTCTGTCCATATAACTATATTTTGGGTTGTAGTAGAGCACCAATAGATTAACTTCAGACTAACAAAGGACAAGATTTCCCAACAACAACCACTGGAAATAGAGCGCTTCAATCATAACATAGATGAACAAGCAAAGAACTTACCAATGGCATTTACGAAGCGCATGAGTTCCCGGACTACAAACCACTGTGAGGAATCAACAGCAACCTCAATCAGATGTAGAGTGCACTAGATCAGAGAAGAGGAGAAGGAAAAGTGGCTGCGGAGAAGACATGTACTGGAATAAGAAAAAGCGTAATCCAGTTAACAAGGAACATGCGATGACATGCCGAAAAAACTTCTACACCACGAGCTCGAGTGCGTGTTGTGAGGTGAGCAGTGCAGTGCAGTGCAACACTAAAGCTTCTTCATGGGAAGCAACGACAGGCTTAATAGGCCACATGTGGCTTGACACAATGTAGTGGCAAAAACGTGATTTTCGATCTGGTGAACCATCATGACCCCGAGTGCAAATTTTGAAACTATCAGCGTTCCAAGTCAAACTTCGGGATGAGTAGGGAATAGCTTTAGGTCATTGACTGTTGGCTGGGACGAAAACTTTCTGCCGCTACACCACAGTACATATCTACTAGTGAAGTCATGAGTCAGATCCACTAGGAAGAGATGCGCTTCATTCGATCGCAAGTACTCTCGAAGCTAGAAAAGAAGACGGGGTTTTATTCACCGCTTCCAACTGGTATCTTACAGTGGGAATTCAGCTAAGTAAGCCCGCTATAAACTAATGAGATTTGCCACCGTTTAAAACCCCCTACACAGACCGACTACCGACACCAGAAACCTCGTTACTTTTATATTCCGACTAGTCGCAGAGCAAAAATTAGGTGGTTAAGGTCGAGCGATCATCAACGAGATACATATCCTGATTCAGGACAGCTTGAGAGGCGACCGACAGATAGGACAACAACTAGAGGGGCCAGTGAAAAATTCTCGACAGCCCTTACCAATTTCGCCTGATTGGGCCTCATCACGTAGGTATAGTGCCCTTGCAAGTAGTATCGGTTCATGGAAATCTACTTCACTATCAGCCACACAGGAACACGAGGTAGTTTACCAGAACATTCGGCTGAAGAACGGCACAATTCATCTGAGCTCGAGATAGCGAAACTACTGACCAGAAGGCCTGTGTTTCGAACTTAGCCTTGGCCCTGCGATTGCTCCAGTCTGGGCCTGGCAACCTGGCAGTATCGCGACTCTCATGCTTCCTTCGAGAAGGATAGCGACTACAAATTAAGGAAGTGTCACAGCTGAACGATCGTCATTTTTTCATGCTGACATAGTGTTAATTTTGGGGACCAGCACTGAACACCGCATATTACTCGGATAATGTAAGTGGGCGGCAGGGCTGGTGGAATTTTAGAGCAGACGGAGAAACAAGCAAACATGGTTGTACGGCAGCGAAGCACCAGTGTTAAACACTGATTTCATGCTGTCGATGATGATAATAAAATCAGCTTTGAATGTGAGTCAAGGGTATGCACTCTGGAGTATGGGTACGATTTTGAGACTCCCTGCTTACGACCAAATCGTAAGCAGTGAACTTGCAGTGGATAGGGAAAAGCCTCGGTTGACCGCCGGATTTTCAAAAATTTTGCTACCTTTCCGAAAATATCGAGTGAAGCTGAAAATTTAGAAAATTTGCCGCGCGCTTGAAGCAAGATGGTGCCACATAAATGCCTGGGTGAAGATTTGTAAAGTGCAGGGAGATACCCAACTCCTGCGGTGATGACTTGTTTCGGAGCACCCGGCGGAAGCAAACGAGGCATTAGCAACCCACCTGATGACTAAGCGCAACGGGTTCAGAAGCTTGAAGTATGATGAGATAAGAGGCTGCAGCCTCCAAATTGTTATTTTCGATGCATAGATCGAACAAATCCTTCGGAGTTCGTCCAACGGCAGCAAAAAGATGGGGCCAACGGGCGGCCTCGGTCTTCCGCGCACAACAGGCAATGGTTTCGAGAAACTGGGGGAATTCTTGAATAAATGCGACCACTTGAGGAAGCAATGGATCTGAAAAGTAAAACAAAGTAGTAAGATGGATTAGCTAAAAAGAAGGCTGCCATCTTATGCACTGAAGACTTTTGGATACCAAAAGAAACTATTGCATTCGAGAATCCTATACGGCACTTTGTTTACAACGAGTAGAGCTTTGAAAGACTTGGCCAAGGAATAGAGGCATACTAAAACAAAATTTGGCAACTGTAGAGACAGGGGTCCACTTAACTTAAATACTCTGACGGGTATCTGGTCAGTAACAGAGATAACAGGACCAAAAACATCCCATAAGACCAGCGATTACAATGAATGAGACAACAGCAGAAAAATAGATGTTGAGACTCCGTGATATGGTCTGCCGAGTTAACATGAAACTAAATACTACACTACAGGCCACGTTATGGTCTACGAATCAGACACAGCAGCGCCATCCATATAGTTTTCTTGGGCTAACTAACTTTGTTCAGATGAATTTCTATTTAAATGGGGCCAATGGTCTTCAGACAACTCACGAGCGCGGACGGCCTCAACACACGGAGAGAACAACGGAGTATCTTATTGATCCTACTCTGACAACCCATTACGGTATGCCTACAAGGACCAAGAATAAAGATGCAAATTAAAACAAGAGGAAAACGTCAAACAGTATACTGACCAGGAATAGGAGATTTCGATGTTGCTTCTGTCTCCAAAACTTCGTGGAGCAACCATTCCAGCAACCGATGAAAATGAGGAAGTTCCTTGTAAGCGGAACACAACTGAAGCGCGTGAGCACCGAGGCTATAGGGGGAGTGAATGAAAAACAAAAACGCAAAAATGTCGACCCTCAATTTAAACTTTAGAAACTGATCCCGTGATCCTATAAGTGATGAAATAGACTGCCACTTCCGGAGGATTTACAACCAGTTTCTTAAAGTCGAGTAACATATTAAATTAAAAGGTGAGTTGTTTAATGTTGGCTGATGTGAACGGAACAAAGTGTGGGTGCTAGTGTAAAAGTTCCGGGATTCCGAACAGGTGGCAAGGAAATAAAATTCATTTGACGTTTCTCGAACACAAGGTTTATTGGTGTAATCAGTCAATTCAATTGTACTAAGAGAAATATGAGTTCCAATGTTGTCTCACGATTTGGCGCTGTGCCAATTCGATTAACTCCGACTACGACACCTCGCTACGTGTTCTTACTATTCCTTCATCCAACCATTCCTAACCACATACTCTACCGAGCCCTCGGTCCCTTCAACCGAATTCGGTGCAGCTGTGGTTACATGCTTGGAATTTCTGGTGGTATAGTGCTAACAAAAAGTGTGGACGATTACGAGATAGGTGTTCGGGTGTAATCCCTGGGTTTTGCATTTCCAATTCCCAAAGGCTACCGAAATGGGCCATCAGTGGTCTACATGAGTGGGAACCGGCAGGGTGCACTCAAGTGTGCAAAGACTATCGATGCACAATGGAACAAGCATCAAAGAACGCTGGGGACGATCACCCCAGGTATTTATAGCTTTCAGCAGTCAGTTGGGCCACTGTGAGCTACGCGCAAAACCCCAAAAGTCAAATCGTTCAAATGGAGGCTCATCAACAAATAATATAATAATAAAATTGTACAAACCTCAAATCGCGGGATTACGCCGACTTCTATATGCCTGTTTAGGAACTGCCAATTCCAAATACGATCCTGTACAAACAGGTAGGTAGGAAACATTACACCTACCCAGAGTTCACACTGACTCAAGGCAAAGTGGCCACAAGATGGCGAAACCCACGTGGTCGATTTAATTAGATATGCGAGGAAAGAGCGGTTTACGTTCGAGTCAAAACAATAAAGGCGGTATAAGCGCGAAACGGAAAAAACAAAAAACGGGGAATCACGTTGTACACAATAAGAATAGAAGAATCTGCAGTTTGAAACCCCACGAAATACCATGGTTATGAATACTGTCTGTGAATACCCCATCATTTTAAGTTGAAGGGCGTCAGCCGCAATGCATTTCATTTGTGAAGCCAGCCTGCTTCCGTATATGAGTCAGTCACAGTAAAGTGAAGTGTTAGACGATCCTACAATTATGTAGTGCACATTGACCAAAACAAGCAGTCATTTTCGGAGTTCTATTTTTCAAGCATGGCGTACCGGGGACAACAGACACATGGAAGTTGTACGAAAGCTTGAAAACATGATGGCTAATGAAAGGATAGTGAAGTAGGCGAGATAATCCCGGTGGAAAATTAACTGCAGGTCTCCATCAATGGACAGAACTTCCTACCCCGTTCGGTCATCGAAGTACTACTATTGATGCTAATAGGACTGACAGAAACGGCGGCACGCGTATAGGTCAGGCTCCAACACCTCATCTATGGTAAACCAAGTGTGCGGTGCGCTTGGTCGATGGAGTTGTTGGTGAAGCTAAAAAGATACCGACAGCTACGCCCTGCTGGTGGAGTTGACTGACTTGGTTGCTAAAGTTGAGCTATCAGTGTGTTTCCTTTGTGTGGTCAGTTATGGTTTCCATCCTTGGGAGAGTTAAATAGACAGATTGCGTCGGTCTGATCAAATAGGTCATCAAACTCCATTGTACGCAGGGCAACAGTAACTTAGGAATCGAAGGAAACGCATAATGCCAGTAACTTGTCCATGAATAGTAAGTGGTTTGATAGACAAAATGCAATTGGTAGAAAGCTAATGGCCAATCAAGTGCCACATCTTTTAAGCATATTGATGGGCATGGAAGTTGGCTTACTTTTTCCGTAAAAGCTCCTGAATCAGACGGTGAAGGAATGCATGGGTCTGAAAGGGAGAAGATTGATTAAGTGAGTGCAGAGTTTGACGTCTAGCCGGAACAACTAAAACTGCAAACCAAGAGGTCAACTCACCTCCACACGTGAGGTGCCATAGGGCAGAATGGAGTAAAAATCCGTCGAAAGATCAGATGGATCAGGATCTCGTATGCTGACTGACGGTTGATGAAACTCGTTTATTACGCCAACCAAAACGGCCTCTTGGAACAGTATAGCTGAGAACGTGAAGGGGAGATGGTGGACTTATGTATAAATCAGCGAGAGTGAACTTATGGTGTTTTGTCACGTCCAACTGAGTGTGCCTCCTGTTTGCTAATTACTCAAAGGTTCCTACCAAAATCTTGAAAAGCCACTAAAAAAACTGAGTAGACACGTGATTAGTATCACTGCAACCAAAGGCACTGCTCAAAAACATTCTGTGAACGTAGTACTGGTTTGTGGACTTGGGTAAACAAAGACTAGCTGACAGGCTGAAGTTCTGGTTTCTGGTTCCATAGCAGCACCCTGATTTACATTAAATTTACCTATTGAGTTAAAAAAGATTCTTCCTATGTTCAAATTCTCATCATGTTTGGAGTATTTTCCAGCTTATTACAATTTGTTCTGCATAAAACATAGCCTTTAGGTTCTTCTACTGGATCGTTTCAGTCGGCTGTGATGACCCGAGTTACTTGCTTCCTGAGGAGTAAGGAGCCTAGGGAAGTATAAACAGGTTGCTTGTCGAAATGACTAGTCATCCTAACAACACATGATAACGGTTTATAAAACATCAGTGAAGAACGAGTTTGTCTCCGATAAACTGGCTAATGCTAGGCATTCCAGCAATATTGTTAATGGATTCCCTTGGTTCACTTGCTCGAACTGCTCTGATTTCATCTGTAAAGGATAGAATTCGTCGTGAATAAAGCGTCAGTGACTGCGTAAACCACGATTGCAATATAGCAGCTGAGTAAACAATACACGGTAGCAAAGTTATAAGGCTTCAAACAGACCATACGTGCAATTGACTGGGTATTCAATAATCACAAATGCCCGGACGGAAGCCAACGCCCAACACACCGGAAGAGACATGCGGCATTCATCGATAGAAGCATAAGAGAAAAGGTACAATCAGCTCGTGCATGTTGCCAACTCATGTCCCGACAGCTGCACGGGCCTCTTAAAGTACATGACGCATGGGCCAAACAATGAATCCACCTACGACCTAAGCAAAAAAGGACGACATCACATGCAACCCAGTCGGCCAACCCATGAAAAGCTCTTACGAGCTTTTGCTCAAGTTGAGCAAGCTTTTGTTGTTCGAGTAATGCAGACTGAATCTAAAACCGCGGTAGTCTTGCATGGTTACTTTCGTTCTCATGCCCAAGGATCACAAATCAGTTCCCTATATCCCTAGCCTAGCTCTGCTGATTCTTCGCGTTTTTTCTTCGACAGTTGTTGTTAGGATGAAGTGGTCTTCCACATAATTACGACCAAAAGATGTGACTATCTAGGAGTTCACAGGGCATTCGATGGTTGAGGGTAAGCGATTCTAGTCGAACTCCAGCTGTTATGTTCTAGGAGCACCCCTTGGTAGAAAGTCTTAGGTTCGCTAAACTCAGCTATTCCAGGAAGGATACTGTCTGCTGGGGGCTAGCTTTTACGGACAGTTCTGTGTAGCAAGAGGCACTATACAGTAAAGATCCCCTCAGGATCGGCAGCTCATTGCCCTCCTCAAAAGTTGTGAGTTTTACTACTTGCCCAGTTAATTTTGATCGTGTAATATAAAACTTAAATTTAATTCTCCGTGCCCGAGCGACCTTAAATAAAGGATAAGGGGGTAAATATAGGAGTGGTCATTCTCTGTCTGCATTGCTGCAGAAAACATAGAATTTCTTTGGGACTAAACTCTCAAGGCGATCCGAAAAGAATGATGTTATGAGAGAACGCCGACGGTGAGAATACTTACCAAGTGGGCGAACGTCTTCTTCTAGTTCAATCGACAACATGATTCGACGTGATATGTAACCGGGTGAGAGGTGTGTCCGTCCGTGTATCATAGGATGTGTGTGGCTTTCCAGTGGAGAACTGGCCGGATCGGAAATTTGACTGAATAAACGTGCAGCGTGTGGTACATGGCGTACAGGACTCAGTTGCGGAGATATGGAATGCAAATGTGGCAACGGAAGCCAAACTTGCAAACCAAGTGCCCCACAATAAAGCCATAATGAATCCGTCAGATACGGCCGCAGGCGATGTTGGTCTGTAGTAGACGACAATGGAGCAGTCAGGGGAAGAATTTCCTCAATCTTTACGTCTGAAGAAGTCGCCGGCCAAGTCAGCTCCACGTTCGAGGCGATGAGGAACGGGGTCAATATGAGTGGCTAAAATAATGGGATGATAAATTTGACAAACAAACAGTCCAAATGCACCTTCACAAAACCGATGATGTTCAGAGATAAATTCGAAAAAAACGGGAGTAACTTTGTGTAAAATCATAAGTTCTCTTCAGGCGTTGCTGAAAATTCGCCCTCTGGGTGCACACAACTTTTCTGGATTTGAATGGAGGACTTTGTACAGTACGTAGCAGAGCAATAACCTTCGGGTAAATACTAGTGGGTGAAGTTTTTGCTTTGCTTTTAGTCGTCCTGAGTTGGAGTTGAAGGCCTGTGGGAAGAAATTCAGCTTTCCAAATCCTTTCCAAAAGTACAATGCCTTCAAAAGTATAATCAACCTCAATCAGAAAATGTCTTTCTTATGGACGGACGAAAAAGTGAAGAAGCCAATAAGAGTCATCCTCACTGCCTAACGCAACATTAAAATACCTAAAACTACCACATAACCATGTGAAAAGTTTCAGTATGGACCGACTATAAGAAAGGGATTGAACACCATGCAGTATATTCTAAGTGAGTAAATTGATAGCGGAACACGGTGGTATGGGTGAGGACGGCATGAGCCGACCATTCCGACAACCTTTCTTGAGGGATTTTATGAAACAGTAAAGGCCTAGCCAAGCGACACAAACGTTTGGGTCAGTTATCGTGGGTTTGGATTGGCCCGCTTGCTGAAGTCGGTATCAGTAGCTAAGGATCTGTGAGCTGCGTGGCCTAAACGCTACGGGTAAGAGTATGTATGTAAGAGTATGTATGCGTGGAGGATTATAGTGAGCAATCTGATGTCAATTATCCGTCACTGTTCGGGTTCATATTCTGCATCTGGTCCCCGCAGGCCAGTCAGGATGGAAACCCATTATTGTGGCATGTCGAGCAAGTCGAGCATGTGTTGACCTCCAGAGTTACAGCGCAAATCTGTTCCGTGTGTTACCTAAGCCAAACTGAAGTATATATGCACCGGTAGAGTCGATCTGGTACCTCATCTAAACTGTGTGAATTGCGATAGACGAGTCGCCTTCAAGCTCCATTGTGTTATGTGGCAGGAATCGAGCATGTCGCTTGTGCTCTGTGATATATGTGGAACTGCCTTGTTGTTTAGCAGATATACTCGATTTGTATTCTGCATGACGGATTACGATAACACAGTTCGCAGGGTTCTCATGACCGACGAGTTTTTACCTCTCATCAGATGTCGCTGTAACGTGTCACCAATGCGAAAGAACCTTGATAGAGTCAGAAGCCTTAGAAGCACGCAAATTCCAATCAGGCGCGACCTTAACAATTAGATTAATCCAAGGACACGATGAATGACCGAAGAATTTGTTGCTTGTCTAAGTTTTCACGTGGGAAAGATTGACCACGGCAGTGCAATCGTCGGACTATGCTAAAAGTCCCAAAATTATGAATGGAAAGAATACACATAGTAGCAGGAGAAAGGAGAATTGTTGGAGATCAAGGTGCCTAGGAAATTCCAGACCAAACTAAGCAACTCTCTTAAGAAAGCAATGGATTTCTAGGGTTTTAGTCATGTAAGAAGGTTAGAGTGAAAACAAACCACTTCCCTCTCAAGACAGTTCGTCGTTGGATAAACTAATTCGACAAATTTCCTGTCAAACCTGGTAAACGTTGGCTGAACAAAAGTTCGGAACCGACGTTGATTGCTTTATTAATAGGAATTGAACATCAAGAATGGGATAGGGTGCAGAGTAGCCCAGCGTCCTGCACATACAAAGCAGCGGGACGAAAATCCCCACTAATAATATTGTAACTGTAATCGCGGTTACATGCCACACTGAAAATCCATGGGCGTTTACGGTTTACGTGATTAGACTCAATCAACTATTGATATAGGCCAGGAAAAGTCAGTAATACAGGAGAGAAGTGTGTCATCGAAGAAAAAAGCAACGTACACACCTTTTTGTTTGAATCAGTACGAACACCGGAAGTTCCGGCATCCGATGATATACTGGGCTGTAGTAAGAATAGGTAACCACCGTAGTTGAGAAGCAGACTGCAGGGTCGGCTCACACGGTTGGATGTTGGGTTGGCAGGATCTGAGCTACAAGGAAAGGAGAAGTGATCCGAAACGTTGGGATCCATGGCAATCGTCGTTTCGTCTGTTTTTGATTGACGTTTCTGAACAGCATCACCAGGGATTGCTTCAAGTAAACGAATAAAATGAGGAAAAGGGATTGAACATCCATAGGTGACCAACCGAATAGGCAGTCAAACAGGATTCAGAAAGATTAGCACGAGTCTCGAAAAATAGCTCCAAAAATGGCTCTGGTATTGAATTTAAACGGTTTGGTGATCACTAATCAAGTGGGTGCAAACTGCGGTGTAGATGAACTCATGTCCAAACTGACTCTGGAATACTCCCCAGTAAGGTGGATCAATAACTTAGTTAATAGAAACTTGTATGAAGGGTTTGGCAACTCTTCGGGCAAGTACGATTAGAAGAAATAGCAGTGTTCGTAAACAAACACAATGACACTTCTTGTGATTGTGTTCCAGCTATTGAATGAATTAGATTTGCATAGATTATTCAGAGTAATTGTTGCTAGTCGATATATGTGGTAGAACCACCCAAAACAGTGGTATCATAAGGTGCAAGACAAACAACTCAAACGTAACAACAACAGACAAACATCAGAATAAAAAGATGCAAACTGACCAATATTGAGGAATACACGGAGCAACAGGTGGACGTAAAGTTACAAAACAGAAAAACAAGGCAAACGTGCCATTCAAATGAGCCATTCAAATGCAACAGAAAATCCTCCATAAGTAGTGTCTGAATAACAGAGGCTCCAAATCTCTGAATTCTTCGAGGGATCATGAAAAAAATTCCCACTCCACTAGAAAAATAGCCAGTCTCATGGGGCCACAAATTCCTTCGTGTATTGGACTTATCTGCTCAGTATCACTAATCAGTCGCTTCATCTTAAACAGATGAGTTGTGTGAATACCATCCACGACCCAAGCTCGTCTTATTCGTCTCAGGTAAGCTAGAGTAGATACATCAAGGCTTATTTCAGTAGTCAAGCATTAGATGAACTGAAGTATGTCCCGCTCAGAAGACAGGTAGAATATAAGGTGTACCAGACTAATTTCTACCCTTGAGTTGGATCCTAACTTGCATTTAATAGCTGATACAACGGGCGGTACCTCCCATAGGACTGGCGCCGACCATGTCTGCTATATCTTTACATATTCATGCAACGATACCATTTCCCGCTCCGGTGAGCCAGGAGTTGTTGACGGTGTTGCTAGTCACAGATACCAGGCAAAGTGAGTTGAACTTGCTCATTCGAAAAATTCCGAAGCGACCGGGTTCGCAGAAGCCATGCATTGATCTACGATTTGTGTCCATAAAGACATGCTATCGGACATCACGCAAAAGCACAGTCTGCAAAACAATCGTTCAAAATGTTTCGAAAAATCAATACAAAATCAATACCCATATTGCTGTGTATTTTGCGCCTTACTGCGTGGAAACATTTGGGAGGGGCACATTAACTAATCCAGGGTGTATAGATATACACCAATGAAACCAATGCAAGAGGGGTTATTCGTTCTTCGTCGCTAATTCAGGGATTTCTCTTTTAAATGAGATCATTTGCTCGCCAATAGAGTCTCGACCACGACTAAGGGCAGCCCAATTTCGTAGGCCGGCCGCTTGAAATAAATGAACATTACTCTGACCTGAAGAATGTATGGCAAACAGGTCGGAAATCCAAAGGCACACAACGACTGGCCAGAGGACCGGCCGGTTAGAATCATGAGTTTAAGTCGAAGCTCATCTCGCCAAATGATGAAGATTCTATTGCAGGGAATTCGGTGATCGCTTCAAGCAATATCAAAAAATACACTGTACAGGGCAGGAAAAGTATCAGTACAAGAGTTGCGAGATCCCAAAATCATCATCATGGTTGTACGTAGGCTGGGATACTACCAGGGCGCTCACACCTAGACAGGAGGACGATTAGGGTCGTCGACCAAAGCCTTTGGCTCAAAAGCCTGACCACAAGGCAGCGGCGTTGGGCGGAAAATGCAACTGTATTACCATTTTTATAGAACGAGTCGCCACACATGTTCTAACGCCCAACATGGAGGGCTAGGAGACTGTATTGGTCAGAGCTCTAAACATTGACTAACCTGGTATGAGACTGCGAGTGTCACAGGGACACTCCTAAGTATAGCTCAATGGGTCGCCGAGGTACACAAACCGTCACACCACGGCAAGGTCCAGTCTGCTATTAAGGAGAGTGTTGGTAGCTCAGATAGCGTTCTTGGTCGTTGGTTTGTTCACCCCGGTCTCAAAGGCTGCGCAGCTGCTAATCACACAAATGAACCTGTCATTTGATTTGTTGGATAGACTAACTTAGTTCCAGTTTCCGGCCGGAAACAGCTTGAGGGTGATGAGTGCAATCATTATGTTTTGTACTTAAAAAAGCGTCCGGTCATTTTAGTCGGGAAGATTAAGTCTATGGTTAAAACAATAGGGTAGAACGACTACAGACTTATCTCAGAGTATATTGTTTCTAGCTATAAATAAACAGCATACACTGCATCAGCTGACTACTTGAAACCTGCATACTGGTGGTACCAGCAAGGCTTCACCGATAGTAAGGTCCCACCAGTTGCACGAACTAGAATGAGCCCAGGTTGGACTGCTTATGCAACAGGCGGACAAGCTATTACTCAAAGGCAACGAATTCGCCATCGTGTATGCTTAGAGGCACCAATTTGATCTCCCACTGTTAAAGATTCAACCGTTTCGCTATGTATCCATCAATTTGATGGTTGAAGTGTACTTTCTTCGTGGGCAATGGATGAGAAAAGAGCCAACTTGAAGGGACCACAAGCTGGTTCGTCAACCTTATAAACAAGCTGAGTGTCAACCGAAGAAATCGAGATGAAAACCTCACATCCAAGACATATAAATGCAAAGGGTTTTAGTTCTCCACTGAACGTATGCGAAGACACTAGGATGATAAACGTGCTTAGTCTACAAGATACAAACAGGCATGAAGATAAATGAACCGCCTGTGCCATTTTGCAATCAATATCTGGGGGCTCGTGAGGGTGACATCATCGGTCGGAAAATCAATAATGTGCAATTTAACAGGTTACCTGTCAGACCAAAACGAGGTTAACATGAACGGAAACTATTCGAACAGAGAGAAAATGGTGAAGAAACAACGAGGAAAACGCGGTACCCAGGTTTACGGAACCAACGATAGTCCACTTTGTCTTCCGAAGCGCTGTTCGCAAAGTGAAGAAGACAAGACCGTTCGGACAATGCTTATGGAACGCCACAAGTGGCACATTCACATGATGGGTGGCTGCGGAAAACAACTCACACTGAATACGACAACAAATAGGTGGCTGCCTAACAGACTTGAATACCAGAGAGTAACAGAGGTCTTTAGGAGGTTAGTGGCGAGTAGTTCGCAGTATAAAAAGGTTCAAAGTAATATTTTAACCGTTACTGTGCCAAAATCAGGCTTCCTCGATGGATTTTTTCGCCATCTCCCTTTATTAACGGCGATGCTGCCAGAGTATATTATGGGACAAGATACTCGTTAGCTGGATAGCTAGAGACAGGTAACAATAGAGAGCGGATGGAGAACGTTAAAAGAGACGCGACAATCGAATAAAATATCTATACTTATTCCAACGGATTGGCCTAAACTTTGCACAGCAGCAGACTATGAGTGGACACTAAACCTGGATCCCTGAACAGGGTAACTGAGAGCAGCTACAAATTCCTGAATAGAATACGGTTCCAAACTTAAGTCGACCTGACATGAGTATTGTTCATGGAAACGCATAAAGCGCTTCCATCAGTCAAAGTCAGATAAACACGACCAGACACATACCACGATGCTTTCGCCTATCTTGTTTCTCTGGAACGCAAACAGAAAATAGGAAACTTTGGATCAATTAATGATGGAGTAGTGCAAGAAAAGTGAACCGTAGGAACCTCCCAACAGTCTCTACGTACGTAGCCAAGTGCTCAAAACATTGAAATGATGGCACCGTTGTGCCTATTCGAAATAAGTCAGGGTTCGGTTCAACGATCCCTATGTCATATCTACAGATAAGATTCTTGGAACGTAGACGCCTCCATCAATACAATCAAAAATCGTCCGGTTCAAACCGCACGAACTTTGAAAGACAAGAAAGTTAAAAGACATGCAGTGCATCAAATGGCAGATGGGATAACTTACGCAAGTTGGCAGTAATCGACGAAAGACACAATCGTACAATGCACGGCGGATGAAGTATGAGGTTGTTCAAATCAATCACTTGTACTACTGAAATGATTACTTGATATTCTGGAAAGGAAATACATATATTTTGACTCAACGGAGTGCTGTACGTCAGGTAATGTTGGCTTGCATAGGTGCTACATGTTCATCAACATTGGCTTACTATATCCAACTTATTGCTCATAATGCAATTATACACAAGAAAAGAGGAAACTGTGGTGAAGTCAAGGAACTTTCCACAAAAAGTAAAGCACGAAGGCAAAAATCAGCAACCTTGAAAGCCACAAAGGGGACTAGACAAGGAAATATCGCTGTTTAGAAACTCTGGCACAGCGAAATCTCTTATTTAAAAATACTGCATCAATAAGGGCCTATTACAACCTAATGGCCTCGTGATTGCAAGTATCGTACGTTAGGCTCTCAGTCAGTTTCAATGCGCTCTTCCACATTCAATGCGCACTCGCCAACTGACGTTCTCATTTAAATCCCTGAAATTGGTGCAGAGCGAAAAACCAGTTCCTTATTGCACTCGATGAAATGAGAACACAAATGTCCTTTGGACCAGCGAATCTTGGTACTTAACTATCCAAACTTGGAACGCAAAACAGACTATGTGATGCTTCTTCATTTCGAAACAGATATACTTACTGGAAAGATGCTAGAATGGTATCCTAGAGATTCGTAGTAGTAGTAGAATAGTATTCTACCCACATTTCGTTTCCTGAGTGGACTCACAAATAACCCGATAATGTCTACTCAATCCGAAAATGAGATTACTGTCTGTATTTCTCGTGCTACACATTCCGGAAGGTTTGCTTGAAAATATCTGCTTCAGAAAGAAGTGCCAAATGTTTTGGATAACTGATTCCACTGTCCAGAACTTCCCGAGCACGAGGAATCATGTAAATAACATGTTTATGTTGTGATTTCTACAGACTAATGCGCTTGGCCGGCAATCCACTCGCTGAATATCTGCATACTACTCCCACATGTTACCTTGGATGGTGTGGTGATAGCTTGGAACTTGGGTAACCCGGGACTACGTTTACTCTCCTGTCAATGTGGGAACAGCGGTCTTTGCAACGATTCATATGTACCCTCAGAAGCGAACTTAGCTGTGGTCCCTGTAGAAGCCTGGAACACAATACATCACTGGCCCAAAGGTGAGAACAACGGCGTCATGCACTCGCTCAACGGTACACAAGTCTTGACTTCGGTGGAACAATGTGCTGTATACCTCCAATGGGCAATGCGTTTAAGTACCATCAGGTACATAACACGAGTTGGGTGATCTCAAAATATCCACCAAGTACCAAGTACGGGACAAATGCACATGCATCATCAGGAAACCCAGAATTATATAAAATCTGGACTGAATTCTTTCAAAACACTCAACGCGCAAAATTTGTAAATCATGCAGTTCACATGTCGCGATAAAGGCGAAATCCCTCTCTAAAGAGAGTGGATAAAGTAGAAGACTAGATATCAAACCGACAGTTACATTAAAACGCTCACTTTTTGTTGGAACATCGGGTTGTGACAGTCGGAAGACCTGTACCCTCCCATCATTTGTTAGCAGGGTAAGGAGGTTGTCAAACGTATCCACGAGTAAGGGTTCTTCGGAACCAATCAAAGAGTATGTTGAAACAAATTGATCATCAAGCCTTTCGAGCGAGGGGTAAGTGCGTAACTACAAAATGGACCAAGAGTAGTGATGTTAACAATAGGTGGACTACAAACAAGGAGAAAATATCGAATTGAAGAAAGTCAACGATATGCTACATGCTCGTCTATTGGTATCTTCATAAAAGTGCTCATTCGTTGTCATTAGTCGTATTCTTGAAAATAAAACACCCAAACTTAAACATAGGAAAGTCGAACGATGGTTGACTAGCTACAGAACCGCGATTACCCAACCGTAAAAAAAATCGGAACTAAGAAGGATCAATATTCACCAACACAAAATTATGTGGTTTTACCCTACTGGTTGTAACGTATACTATCACTGTTGACGTGTTGTTTTCAGGGGCAAACTCCGCATACCCACTGTTTAAAGGGAGAAGGTTGAACGGAGTACCTTTGACTGCTACCTTACGATTAAATCGTGGGGGCAGACAAGCTCCTGTGCGCCAGCCTCAAGTCTACGAAGAAATGAGTTCGCACAACTATAGTGAATGAAATCCCGTACGGATTGACACAGTTGCCAGTAGTTAGAAAACAGCTGAATAAGTACTGCTGCTGCGTGCACGCAGTTGCGATTTCTAAGCCAATTTGAGGATTGGTTCAGTAACAAGTAATCGTACTGATAATCGCAGATCAAAAGAAAACAGATAAGTAGGTGGATACTGAAACACATTCACGATGAGAATCAAGCGAAAACAACAAGAAATTCAGCCCGATTTGTTTCCCATAGCGTGGGAAACAGGCAAAGAAAAGCAACAATCTAAACCGTTTCAGTTTACGGGTGAGAAATGCAGTACCCATCAATCGGGGCAGAGTACCACTCACCTGGTAAGAGGACTGTCCAACAGGGAAACAGCCGAAGCAGATAAATTTGTTCCACCATACTAAGCCCCCGCAGACTTTAAACGATCGCTCCTGTAAAGCAAGAAAACAATGGGAAGGATTCACGTCTGCAAGGAAAATGGAACTCCTCATTGTCAAAAATATCCAACGATACAGATATACATTCCCAGGAGGTTCTATGAGGGTTTGGCTCAAACAAACTGACCTCGTGCTGTCATCATTATTATCATTAACAGCATAAAATCAATCTTCAACACTGATGCTTAGCTGTCGTAAGAGCATTATCTATTTGAAAGCCTTGTTGTGAAGAAAAGAATAAAAATGGACCTGGAAGTGACTTAGTGTTAGCCTACCACAATCATTCCCAGGTGCGTACGGCTCCAGATGCTCATTCAGACAATCTGAATAGAAACTGACAACAAGAACGCCATTGACATAGATTAGCAGCCATATCTTGCAGCGTCTCCAACCAGGCGCAGTGAGGATCACGCGGTCCCCGTCCTGGAAGGCGAGTAGCACCGAAAGCACCCAAACGTTTCGTAATCTCCTTCATACCCCCCCTGCCAGGTTAAGGGTTGGCCACCACTCTGAATCGGGCATGGAAAACAGCTCTCTCATCGGCAAGCGATGGTTCGGAATATGCAACACATGTCCCAACCAACGCAGCTTCTGGTGCTGGACACATTCTTCAATAAAAGTACCCGTTGCACAACCGAAAACCCGCTTCCTAAGCGCCTTGTAACGGATTCGCCGACACCATCCCACACGAGCTATGGTCCTGAGACGATTGTCGAACACCCGAAGACGTCTCAGTTCCGCTGCTCGAACAGGCCAGGTCTCACAGCCATACAAGAAAACAGTCCGCACTGCAGCTTGATACACACGTCCCTTAAGATTCAGGGATACACCACTTTGACACCATCAAATTAGAAAATGCGACCCGAGCATTGCAGATTCGTGCATTGACCTCATTCGTCACACTACAGTCAGAACTAATACAACTTCCAAGATACGTAGAATGCTCAAAAACCTTGTGTCAATTGAACTCTTCAGCAACCTCAGATGCAGCGGAAGTAGTTACCCACAGTAAATGCGGTGCCCACGTTATTATCTAGGGTGAGTGAAGAGACCTTGTATGAATATAGTTAGATGATCAATCAGGAGCGAATACTTTAGTTTTGTGTCACTAATCCTCTGATTATAAATAACACTGACTCATGCAAAAAACATCTGGAGCCTTTCTAATGCAAACCAGATGTGGAGACAACTGAAGATAATTTATCGATTGAGGGCGTCAAGTATAACATTCCTTTGCCATACGGATGCGCAGTTAGAGTCCCACAATCCCGTCGGACGCACCCGAATGACGCCTTCTTATCCATCTGAGAGTGGGAGCAGATAAACGGTAGTTTAATCTAGCAGAAGAAAAGGTTACTATATCCCACAAGCACCTAAATCTCAGAAGCTATAAGAAAACTACCGAAATATATATGAGTTTGCTCATCTTTCGTCAACCCTGTAAAGCATTTACGTATTCCCTCTTCAAACCTGTTACACCCCGATGTAGATACTCTCTCTGCGGATCCCAGCATTAGAACTAACCGCTTTGTACGCCATGCATCACGCTCGGCTGCAACTTGTGCGTCCGACTTCACTAACCATCCTAAACACCTCGAATTCAGTTTTCGAGCCCCGAAAGACTGTATGCTTAGCTGCCTTTAATTTTCGCACACTGAAGCAGGCACTAGAAACAAGCGGCTCTTGCTCGTATCCCGGATTCCTTCTGCATTGATGCATGCTGTCTGTCAAAAACAAGAATCATGAAAGCAAGTACTGGAATTGAACAGACCACTCTCTCCCTCTCTTTCGGCTTCAGGCTGCTCATCCCTGGTAACGTGGAAGCCGCTGCATCCGGGCATGCCAGGGTGGGTATTTCGTTGAGGCAGCTAGTGGAGACGTCTCTTCTTGACCGGATAACTGATAATAGTCGCCTCTTACTGTTCGTTTGGCAACTTCTGTGGAGAAACCTTGAGAA
>SJOL01006800.1:356642-479913 GCA_004794785.1 Opisthorchis felineus
ATAGAAACTGACAACAAGAACGCCATTGACATAGATTAGCAGCCATATCTTGCAGCGTCTCCAACCAGGCGCAGTGAGGATCACGCGGTCCCCGTCCTGGAAGGCGAGTAGCACCGACAGCACCCAAACGTTTCGTAACCTCCTTCATACCCCCCTGCCAGGTTAAGGGTTGGCCACCACTCTGAATCGGGCATGGAAAACAGCTCTCTCATCGGCAAGCGATGGTTCGGAATATGCAACACATGTCCCAACCAACGCAGCTTCTGGTGCTGGACACATTCTTCAATAAAAGTACCCGTTGCACAACCGAAAACTGGCTTTCTAATTGCCTCGTTATGGATACGCCGACACCAACCCACACGAGCTATGGTTCTCAAACAACGGTTGTCGAACACCCGAAGACGTCTCAGTTGGGATGCTCGCACAGATCAAGTTTCACAACCATACAACAAAACAGCCCACACTGTAGCTTGATACACACGTCCCTTAAGATTCAGGGATACACCACTTTGACACCATCAAATTAGAAAATGCGACCCGAGCCTTGCAGATTCGTGCATTGACCTCATTCGTCACACTACAATCAGAACTAATACAACTTCCAAGATACGTAGAATGCTTGAAAACCTTGTGTCAATTGAACTCTTCAGCAACCTCAGATGCAGCGGAAGTAGTTACCCACAGTAAATGCGGTGTCCACGTTATTATCTAGAGTGAGTGCAGAGACCTTGTATGAATATAGTTAGATGATCAATCAGGAGCGAATACTTTAGTTTTGTGTTACTAATCCTCTGATTATAAATAACACTGACTCATGCAAAAAACATCTGGAGCCTTTCTAATGCAAACCAGATGTGGAGACAACTGAAGATAATTTATCGATTGAGGGCGTCAACTATAACATTCCTTTGCCATACGGATGCGCAGTTAGAGTCCTACAATCCCGTCGGACGCACCCGAATGACGCCTTCTTATCCATCTGAGAGTGGGAGCAGATAAACGGTAGTTTAATCTAGCAGAAGAAAAGGTTACTACATCCCACAAGCACCTAAATCTCAGAAGCTATAAGAAAACTACCGAAATGTCTATGAGTTTGCTCATCTTTCGTCGACCCTGTAAAGCATTTACGTATTCCCTCTTCAAACCTGTTACACCCCGATGTAGATACTCTCTCTGCGGATCCCAGCATTAGAACTAACCGCTTTGTACGCCATGCATCACGCTCGGCTGCAACTTGTGCGTCCGACTTCACTAACCATCCTAAACACCTCGAATTCAGTTTTCGAGCCCCGAAAGACTGTATGCTTAGCTGCCTTTAATTTTCGCACACTGAAGCAGGCACTAGAAACAAGCGGCTCTTGCTCGTACCCCGGATTCCTTCTGCATTGATGCATGCTGTTTGTCAAAAACATGAATCATGAAAGCAAGTACTGGAATTAGACAGACCACTCTCTCCCTCTCTTTCGGCTTCAGGCTGCTCATCCCTGGTAACGTGGAAGCCGCTGCATCCGGGCATGCCAGGGTGGGTATTTCGTTGAGGCAGCTAGTGGAGACGTCTCTTCTTGACCGGATAACTGATAATAGTCGCCTCTTACTGTTCGTTTGGCAACTTCTGTGGAGAAACCTTGAGAAATAGGGATCCATCTTTCTCTGCTTATGGTATCAGCTCATGCCCCGAAGGGCCATAGCTCTGGATATTTTACACAGAGTTTATACGACACTCTAGGTACGGGTTAAAAGCTCAGGTATCTTCGTGGTTTTTGGTGACGCGAACTCCCAAGCAGGCAGGTTAAGCGCTGCTCAGGTCATTTTGGATTGCACACGAGGTGCACGGAGAACGGAGAGCGCCTGCTGCAAGTGTATGCTGATCATAGACTGTTCCTTTGCAGTACCAATTTCCTGACCAGCAAAAGTCGTTTGACTATATAGTGCTCACCAACAAACCAACTTCGAATCCAAGTAGACCATATTTCCATCAGTTACCGACGTTAAAGGTCGACATCGCCTGCATTCTGACGACCTTCAACCTGTTCTGCCCAAGGACAGCGGTAAATTTCTCAGTCAGTATCTGTCTAGCCTAGTTGCACCAGTCCAGAAGAATTGGAACAAGTTAACAACAGTGCTCATCTTAAAAAAATTACTCGCAGTAACCATAGGGTTGTCAGCTTAAGTCCCGTTGTAACAAGGCTTCCGGCGTCACTGATTCTTCGTCGTCTTAAGGCGGCACGTGAAACCTTGACCCTTGAGCACTAATCGGGATTTCGACAGAGTAGGGGGAATATTAATCACATATTTGCATTCTGTCAGGTGTTACAAAAGGCCATATGTAAACACGCAAAACATTTTTGTGCCTTGACTTCAGAGGTACATTTGATGCCCCAATCCGAATCCGGGATTGTGAACCTTCTACAAGCTCCCCTGCAAAAAGTGGTGACAGTCAAGGGCGTCCACTATCTCAGTTCTTGTTTAACTTCGTTATCGACGAAATAATGAGGTGTCATCATAAATCATCAGAGACAGCGACATCAGCGTTGACAATGATATCCCTCACTGTCGTGCAACCACAAAGTTCATCTAATTAGCGACAAATGCATACCAACTGGGTTCCCACGGGAGACTCAAATGAACCCCTCATTTATGGTATTCTTCAACTGAATGTGCTGCACAAAGGCCGCCTCATCTAATTATATTTAAAGCCCTAGAGTGCAAAGAAGAGAAAAATAATGGGTGAGGGAGGGTACCTATTGATGGCTTTTGTCAAGCACTCTGAGGCGCCTACACCTCCAAGCGCTCAAGCAGACAATCGGAAAGAAATTGACATCAATCAACCGTCATTTCGTGTAATGTCTCCAGCCAAGCGCAGGCGGAGTCACGGGAACCCCATCCTGGAAGGCGTACAACACTAACAACACCCAAACTCTTCGTGACCCCTTTCACGCCCTTCTGCCAAGTCATACGCTGTCCACCGCGCGGTTTGCGCCATTTTGAAGGAGGCATAAAGAACAGCACTCGTCGCGGTAGATGGTGTTTCGGCATATGTAGCACATGGCCGAGTTATCGTAGTCGATGGTGCCGGATGCTTTCCGCTATTGAAGTACCTGATGCACAATCAAATACCCGTTTTCTAATCACCTCGTTACTAGTCCGTTGACGCAATCCGGCACCAAAGACGCTTCTGAGGCATCGGTGGTCAGAAACCTGAAGACGCCTCACATCATCTGTCCGCAGAGCCCATGTCTCGCAGCCATACAATAACAGCCCCTACTGTAGCCTGGTACATGCGAGCCTTAACACCAAGTGATATGTTCTCTTGATGACACAAGTGACGCTAATTAGCAAAAGTGATTTTGGCCTCTGTGATTCGTGCACTGACTTTAGCAGACACATTTCCGTCAGGGTCAAGACAACTACCAAGGTATGTAAAATTACATACAACTTCCAGTGATTCTAGTTGAACTGTAAGGGGTCTGTTCAGAGACCGTACGTTCTGAAGCATGACTTTGCACTTCGAAGGTGCAAGGTTCATACCGAAAGATGGTATGACGCTGGTCAGTTTATTCAGCATGGCCGGTACCTCGCTTTCGTCTTCAAACATGAAGACGACGTCGTCTGCGTACTCGAAATCGACAGGATTCTCACCAGCATCGATTTAAACACCGGAGTTTTGAAGACCTTCCGGCGTTCGCCTCAGTATTTCATCAATGACGAAAATGAACAAGAACGAAGAGAGTAGACATCATTGTCGGACACTACCTTTTGTAGGGAAACTGTACAAAAACCCACCATGCACTCTCACACGTCCTGGAGTACGTGAATATGGGGACCGGATAATCAGAAACTTCTGGGGCATTCTTTGTTGAGCAAGTGTAGCTAACAACACACACCGATTGACAGAATCGAAAGCATCCTTGGAGCCAAGAAACACCAAGATTGTGGGTCGTCCGTACAGGTGACGTTGTTCTAACACCTGACGGAGTGTGAAAATGTGGTCAACGCAGCCACTATCCGGTCGAAATCCCGCGTGCCACCGTAAGATGACGAAGAATCAGTGACACCAGATGACCTGTTACAACAGGAGTCAAACTAACACCTCTGTGGCCACCAAATTGACTCCGAGTACTCTTTTTGAAAATGGGGACTATTATCGATTCGCCCAAGTTGTCGAGGACGGTCTCTTTCTCCCAGATAGACACAAATAGGCTAGACAGGCACTGACTGAGAAACCCACCGCCAACCTTGAACAGAGCAGGTGGAAGGTAGTCAGAACCAGCAGCAACATGAAGCTTGAGTAGAGATATACGCTCGGACACTTCTGAGGTTGAAGGCGGCTCTATATCATTGAAGACGGGGATTCCGGATAGGGGGTAGCAGGTGGCTAACTGGATTGTTCTTCGAAGTACTGTGCCCAGTGGTCCGAACCATGTGGTTTGCTGATAGTTTCCCTGACAAGAGGCTTCTGAGGACCTGTCGGACGAATCAAATGGAACAGCTTACGGACGTTTCCAGCATTTTTCGAATCTTCAATGTCTTCGGCCTTTCGGGTCCACTAAGTTTCGCGGTCTGCACGGACACTCAGTTTCACCTGGTGTCGGATGATGCGTCAGGTGGAGTTGTAGCTACGGCCACGGGGGATCTGTCGCCTATCAGAGATCCAATATTTGGATGAGATTGGCTGGGGTGTACCGCAAACGGAAGTGCCGGCTTTGAATAGCGCTCTGAATATCTGTTCCCAGTGGCCGTTAATATCCGACATCGGACCGTCCAGCAGGAGGTCTAGGAGCCGGTTCTGATAGTTTCGTCTGATTTTTGGGTTCACCAGCTTCTCAACGGCTAAGCAAGGTGTGCATGTTTTGTGGAGACCTGAAAAGCGCAATGAAAAGCAGCAGCTCACAACTGCATGGTCAGAGTCCACGCTGATGTTCCAGAAGGAGAGGCAGGCGGTGATCGACCCTCGCCACCAATAACTGAAGGCGATGTGGTCAATTTGGATTCGAGGCTGGTTCGTTGGTGGGCACCACGTCGTCAAGAGACTTCCACTGTTCCGAAAATTCGTACTGCAAAGGAACAATCTGTGATCGGCGCACATCTGAGGCAGGCGATCTCCGTTGTCCATTCGTCTCGTATCCAACCCAAGAAAACCACCGGATTGCGACTCAGCATCCTTAGTCCACCTACTAGGGTGATCATGTCACCAGCAACCACAACGATCTCTGAACTTTTACCCCGTTGTAAAGCGGCACCTACACCGTCATAGAAACCGGTTTGGGAAGATTCAGACCTACAGTCAGTTGAGGCACAAGCAGACACAATAAACAGGGTGCGATGGACCTCAATCCGTCAAGATTCTTTCACAAACGTTGCCATAAAAACCGCGCAGAGGCGACTATCAACGGGTATCCAAGGAAGTAGAGACGCTTCCGCTCGGTCGCACAATACAACACCCACCCCAGCATACCCAGCTGCAGCAGCCTATGCATCACCAGAGGTGCGCAGCCGGAACCTGGAAAAGAGTGTGGGGGCAGTCAGTTCAATTGCAGTACTTGTGTCCTGTATCCTTGATTCTGACAGACAGCATACATCAATGCAGAGAGAATCCAGCGTACGAGCAAGAGCTATCTGTTGTCCTGCTTGCTTCAGTGTGTGAGGCTGAGTAGACAGGCGTTCGGGGTTTGGAAACAGACTTCGAAGTGTTTAGGGTTGTCATTGCAGTCGGACGGAAAGAAGCTGCAGCTGAGTGTGATACACGGCGAGAAAATCGGTCTGTCCTTGTGCGCCCACACCTAGACAGGAGGACGATTAGGGTCCTCGACCAAAGCCTTTGGCTCAAAAGCCTGACCGCAAAGCAGCGGTGTTTGGCGGGAAATTCAAGTGTATTACTATTTCTATAGAACAAGTCGCCACATATGTTCTGAACAGCAACCTGGATGGCCAGGAGATTGCGTTGTTCAGACCTCTATCCATTGACCAACCTGGTATGGGAGACTGTGTGAGTATCCCACGCACACCACCCAATGTAGCTCAGTGGGTCGCGGAGGTACACAAACCGTCACACTATGGTAAGGTCCAGTCTCCTCGTGACGGGGTGGGGTGAACGCTGGAATAGCTTCAAACCCCCCGCGGTCAAGTCGTTGCTGGTGAGAAGCCTGTCGATCTGGAGTACGCAGACGACAATGGTTCTTCCAGTGGTCAGGGATGCCACAGTTATAGCTTCTGCTCGTTCGAATGTCTCCACGCTTGTCTTGATGGAGGCGAGCTTTTCGGTAAGTCGGTGCACTTTCGTCTGCAGGTCCTCCACCGGCGACTCGTCCCGCTTCTCCTGGGACCATATCCTCAGTGCTTCGAATTTCATGAAAATTCTCGACTACTGAGACAGAGGAAACGGACTTATTTCAAATGTCAGCCCCACCGAAGATTTAAGATTGTTACCTTACAAAGGATTCCATTACACCTTAAAGTAACCTGAAGTTGACAACGAAGAACGCAAAATGAGATGCAGATGATGCTTATGCTACCTCATTTAAAACAAGAACGGCGGGCCTTCAAATGCACAATAGATAAGCCTCTGAGTTTCTACAGAAAACTTGGTTATTTCGTTCATTTTTGATGGTCTTGAAATGAGGATACACTTATCTGTCTGTTTTCCCGTTGTTTCATAAACCCACATGGGTCCGATACTCGGAAGAAAAAAGTTTTCGCTGACCTCAAAAATAAATGTGAAAATGGAAACCACTTCTTACGCCTGCAATGTCAACCTAACCATAATCGCTGCAATATTAGAACAGCGCTAGCAACACTCCAAAAACTGGGTCGAGAAACCCGCAAAGGTACAATGCTATCAGGTCCAGACATGGATTCTCGTTACCATGATACGCTAGATTAGTACCACAAGGCCCGCGATACTGAAGTTGAAGTAGGAAAACTGGAACTAATCTAGAAACACATACAAATTGTTAAAGCTGTTGGAAGAAACGTAAACAAATGGACCGCAGTAAACTGAAATAACATACCATATAAAGAGGTGGAGAAGCTCTGAAGCATCATATCGTTTATTTGAACCACACACAACGAACTATCTCGGCCAACATCAAAAGGTGAGTACCGTATGACTGCATGACTAATTAACCAGGCAGTTGCAGTTCATGATAACCAAGATAATATTGACTATACCTAAACAATATGCTAGTGTACGGCAGTGAAGCATCAGTGTCAACACTGATGTTGCTGTCTTTGATGATGATGATGATGATGATGATGAACAATATGCTAAGCCGAGAAGCCTCAGTGGTTAAGGCGAGAACATACTGACAAGAAGGTCCGAGGTTCGAACCCAACCTCTGCACCTCGACTGCTCCTGTGTAGACTTAGGCAACCTGGCAGGGTTTTACAGCTGAACCATTAGTATTTAGTGCTATGAAAATTAAGAGAGGCCCGACTACACCGTACAACCAGATTTATCATCGAAACAAAAATTCAGACATGTGATCCAGTCACACTCAGTTACTTTGACCGGAATCGAGTAAGCGGCATGCAACAGAATAAACAGTCTTGAACAACTGGTGCACGCACCCTACTATGCAAGCCCTAGGAACTACTGTTAGTGGGTTTAATACATAACCTTAACATACCCAATTCCGTCGTCGTGTCGGCAACAATTAGGCACGAAAGCGAGTTAGATACGCAAAACAACGATAGCGCATATTGCACCCTATCAGTTAACATGTATCATACCTTACCAATTATATCAATAGGGACAGTAACGACCCTATGGGATATTACGACCAGGATATTGTGACTATTCACAAGCAGCTGGACGAATTCAACAATTGCGCTAAACAAGGCAAATCTCAGTTGAGGTTACTGTATTTCTAAATGCTCCCAGTACTGTGCCTCTCTCATTTAGCCCCATTTTGCCTCTCTCTCATTTATTCTAACCGGCACAGGGATTTAGCGAAAACTTTATATAGTTACAGGACAGTGCCGACGTTGGAGTTGTTGTATATGATCATGATGCTGGATTTGTAAAAGATTGAATAAACTCATCAGCTAGCCAGAACGGAAAACTAACCTGGACCTCGTTTCCGAACATATTCCAACGTTTCGTGACACAACTGTAGTGCGCGAACCCATGTTCACCGGAAACAGCGATACGATCGCCTTCCATGTTCATAGCGACGTACTGCGGATAATCGATATCGGATAAATAATTTGAGTGAAAAATTCACCGGAACCAGTTGGCTGGCAAATAGGACGACGCGCAACGTAAAAACAAGGTGAGACCATCGCTATCTGATTGCCACGCAAACCAAAATGATTATTTTCTAAAATGAGACCACCTGTTTTTTAGCAATCCATAGATTATGCATGTGGATCTCAAACATGAACTTGGCCTCAGGTCACGTGGTGAAAAGCCTGAAAAAGATACACAGTAGAGCAGTTGGGGAGCGATCCTCACCTGTGTTGGGGATCAGACCTTCCAACAGCTACGGCTTTTGCTGTACAATAGCATTGAGGTTAACAGGAAAGCTCCTCCAATGAAATCAATCAACTGGAAACATTTTGTGCCCCGAAGAAAGTGACTGTGTCCAGCTCCATTTTATATGGGTCAACACATTTTACTACTGTCTGTTCAGGTACAAAACAAGGTCAACTCTGGAACACTGTAAACATACGCACGTTTTGTGTCCCTCATACTTATGAGGTAATCTATATTACATCCTATGACAAGTACACATTGGCAGTAACAGTTAGAAGTAACACTTACAAATTCGAATCCAAGAAAACGCCGTAACCTAAGCTGAGTACTAGGCTTATTCGGCGATCCGCGTGGAGGATTTGATAAGTACGAAGCCTATGAAAACCGTCAACCAAAGGGACACGACTAGTTCTGCTACATCCATCTAATGACGAAACACGTAGCGGATTGCTTTTCAGGACTAAACAGATCCTGTTCTTATAAAAGCTGTTAGCATCAACACGACATAAAACGTATGCGACAGTTGTTCGAAAGTAAAGAGTAATGAATAAAGAGTAAGAGTATTTTCTAGGAGCAACAGGACAATTAAATTCGTAAACTTCGAGAAAAGATATAGAACAGTTACCCTCTCTAACGCCAGTTACACGGGTAGCTTTGAACGGAATACTGTACACACAATCCGCAACAACAGGATTTACCCGCAAAGGCCAATTGTGTTTCATGTACAGCGCTGGGACAAGCAACGTCTGGAGACTTCGAGTACTAGTCAGCTGACTACGGTTCGAAAACAAAACTCGATCGCTCGCTTGGAGGAGTAGATGATGGTGATTATCCTAAGGGGAAGGAAGGTAAAATAATTAGAATATACGATACAGAAGCAAAGAACAACTGGCAAATTTGAACTTTGATCACCACGTCTCTGCCAAGTGGAATGACGAGTAGCTCACCACATCCTCCTTTCAAATGAATGCTATGGTAAGTTTAGCTAGTGAAACTTAGTCTTCTCAGTAAAGTTATCCACACTAGTTGGCCCTGGATCCGATTCCATACGCACTGAGCAGTAGATATCTCAAAAGCTGTGCAAACGCCCCGGAAGAACACTCCCTAGGCACCAGAAACAACTATTAGGTATATTGGGAAAAGCTATTTAAGCTGACAGTTGTCACAGGTGGGTTGCTGAAAAAAATGAAGCTAACAGGAGTAGCAAACTTCCTGTGTACAAACCTGTTAAGAACTCAGGATACGCCTCAAGATGCTGGAAAAATCTAACACGACAGTAGTTACTATCTCAAATTCTAACCGTTGACGGAAACATCTGACCCATAAGGCATCGGGAGTTAGCAGCCCGTGCTCATCTACGTATCAAGATTGGAACACTAGCTGACGGGTAATGAGACAGGTTTAAACATTATCACAAAACTAAACGAAACAACTCATCCGACAGCTTATGGCAAAATTTACACAGTAGCCTATTCAATGAATAGGTTCAATTATACGGAAATTTCCTCATCCCAGCTAATTTACGTGCAACGCCATAAGTTTATCGAGAAATTCCTGAAAGTGTATGTCTGTTCAGAGCGATGTATTTCCGAAGCCCTGAGGGAACTAGGATTCTTATGTGCAAGTAAGTAACAGGAAGATCGGTGGCTCGGAACTAGCCCGCGCTAGTTGACCGGCTTAAGCGACCAGACAGTATCTGAGGCTTTGTGCTTCTGCCAACCTACGTGGCAGCTATGCGTCGAAAGGGGGCACAGTGGAATGACCTGAGCTTTTCATGAAGGCCACTTTTCCGAAGGTCATTCCCGATACAGAAGACAACCAGTTCAGTCATCCATGCTTTACCTATCGCTAGAATTCGATCATCCAGGGCCTTGTCAATAAACGAGAATTTCGTACTCGATCCATAGGGCTAGACTTGTGATACCGGCTATGAAGGAAAGCTTATAACTTTTGTCCCAACTAGACTGAATTTTCTGATGCGTATGCAGAATTCTCGCGGCCAGTAACACGAGTACCGAATCACTAAAAACTAGTCTACAAATTTTTTTCATGAAAAAACTGTGATAACGTGAAATACCCACTAACCGACGTTGGGTTGGTAGTTAGTGCGGATCGAGCCAACTGGAACACCGCAATATGAGTGGGACATTGATGTTGTTCACTATCACATCCTTCATTTTCCACCTCAACGGCCGCCAATCGTTCAAGAGTAGCAGAATGATTCTTCTTAGGACTCAAGAAAGACATTACAGTTACCAATTGGCAATCGTTCGCGGACCAGGCCTGAAAAGATTTGCAAACCATGGGAGCAGTTTATTGAACACATTCTGAAGACATCAAGAACTAATAATATCCAAAATGTAAAAGGCGGCTGACCGGGAAAGCATTGTTGTCAAGGACAGCAAACATGTATGGTCCTAATGTGAGTCAGCAGACCACTAGATTATCTTGGTCGATCCAGATCAGCAAGATGCCTGTTTTACCATAAATATATTCCATCTGTATGGTAACTGTTATGGTAACTGTAAGCAGATCAGTGTGACATGAGGGAATTCACGTTAAACGTGACCAAATATTCAAATAGGATCATATGATTGACCAAGTCTGAGTACCCGATTTATTAACTAGAGGTAAGAAAAGGACACACAAGTGCGAGAAAAACCAGCTTGAGGAAATGCACGGACAACTAACGGTGAGTGGGGAAGTTGAAATAAGTTTTGACGCGGAGTTCGAAAAACCATGTTCAAACGCTCAGCACATACCATTTGTGATACTTTGATGCGGTCCGCTAAACCCACTCGTTCCCCGAGACTGGTGTGCAGCAAACCTCCAAAAACAGACCACAAGGCCCAGCCACAGTTAGCCCAGGCGACTGCCAACGTGTAGCCATCCGTGGACCAAGCCAATTTAGTAGCCGGTCCCACAAGGGTTGTTGCGTCTGTTGTCAACGTCAATTGAACAACACACTTTAGGGGACGTTATGAAAGCTTTGGGTTAAAAAGTGATGAGCATTGCATTTGGCACGGGTCCATGGACCGACCAGCAAAACGTGTTACAAACAACCTAAGTGAATAAAATTTCGACTTCTCTACTGCAATAAAAGAGGGGGCCAAGAGCAGTGCATTGAAGGCGGTATTCAGGAAGTAAGGGCATCAGCGCCTTCGTGTCTACAGCATTATGTACTGGTGCCTCACAGAAGGATGGAGTCGTTACAGATAGTATCGAGTTTTCTGGTCAATGTTCCCGTAATTGGCCAAAGTAAGGTCATTTTTGGCCAAAAATTTCATTAAAACATGATACTTTGGAGGGTCGTGGGCCAAGACACTTACGATTGCTGGGTACAGACAAAAGCGCCTTGTAGTCTCAGGTCATTTAGTTGAAAACAAGTAAATCGTTAGTGGTGACTTTGGCCACCACTTACAAATAGCCTTAATCCCTTTAGTATGCAGCAGATAATGATCCAATTTCCGAAATGATTATCCATTTTGATGATCCATTTAGTAGTTCCGTGTCCATTAGCGTGTAACCGTTGAGAAATAAGATAAACTTTATAGTATTATAAGTACGGCCGAACAGAAGCTAATTACATACTCGATTTGGACCTCATTGCATCTGTATTCGGTTAAACGTCGTATCACAGAAAGGGCAGGCGACATTTCTGTCATTAGTTCGATTAGTAGGAGATGGAATGTGTTAAAATCCTCGTAGTCAATAGGTGACGACAAAACGTGATGCCCACCAAGTGACTAGCATTTAACGGTTGCAGTAGCTCTTCTGCTAGCCTATATCCCTCTTTAAAAGACAACCCCTGGGAACCTTACAGACCTAATCATGCACCGTAGTTTCAGGAAAGTAAATGATTCCAGTCTCTCTCT
Source organism: Opisthorchis felineus (assembly GCA_004794785.1). Lineage (NCBI taxonomy): Eukaryota > Metazoa > Platyhelminthes > Trematoda > Opisthorchiida > Opisthorchiidae > Opisthorchis > Opisthorchis felineus. The sequence continues at coordinate 368,991 of SJOL01006800.1, forward strand.
CTGAACGGAAGTGAAAACCTACGACAGCAAATTCTCCAGGTAAGAACAGACAGTTAATCCAAGGAACTACCCAAGAACTCACGACTGCACGAAATGCGAAGCAGGTCAGAACCATTTTCACAGGCACTCTCGCTGCGTGAGAAGGACAGAACTGACGAAAAAGCGCGACCTCTACTTATGTACAATGAAAAATCAAAGACTTTCTAACTTCATAGGAATAATGTGCGAAGATGGTGTTGTATAGTAGAATTACCCGAGAAATGATGTAATCTTTCCAGGAAGCAGCCCATTTTGCCTTAATTTGCAGTCATTGTCCCATGTTTCATCATCTATTCTCTCCTAGCGGTTGAATGGGCAGAAAGTTAGTAGTAAGTTCCGTAGTTCCGGAGATCGCTCTAATTTCTGTTTGTACACGTTGTTTTACTTCCCTTTTAGATGCTGAGGTGCATATGGGTAGAATGCCGCTGTCTTTTTAGACCAGTGTTAGTGAAAACCAACCCAACTTCACATGACAATGATCTGATTGTTGCGCACCAGGTTCAACTAAAAACACTAGAAACGTAGCAAATATAGTACCTACACACCACAATATGTTCAGACAGCAGAAAGTCACATGGGTCTGTCATTGCCACTCGAGGAACCAGTCAACACCGGACCCGATGACGTGGACTGAGCGCGAATTAATCACACTGTAGGTCAGCCACTTGTGACCGAAACATATAGCTGGTGAGTCGGGGTTTGGATCTTCCCAGACTCATAGGCCGCATAATACTACCAGCAGGCACGAAACAGTTGTACAGTGCTTTGCGGCTTTTTTTGAATAGATTAATTTTACTCCCTAAGTTGACCCTAGTTGAAAACCTCCGGTCGTTTTGTCCTAGCAACAAATGGAAGTCGTATTTCGAACCTTCAAGAATGGAACGGTTTTGCTCAGTGCCAGTAATGTTCGCATTTTTAGGAGGAACCAATACAATTGTTCAAAAAGATATGCTTGCGCCTTGTCTCGTCTTCCCACTGTGCTCAGTTCCAGTTGCAACTTGATGACGTTTCGCGTGAAATTTCAGAGTTTTCATAGTGTAGCAGTGAAGTCTTTTGTCCTAAACAATATACCGTCTCAGACCAGTACATACGAGTCGGGTTAGGTATGTTCGCGCCATGTGATTTTCTTTGCGATTCAGTATACATGACCTTCATACCATGGGGGTATGGCGAAGCCTATACACGACCGTTTTCAGAAACCAACCACCGCGTTCCTAACGAACGAAGGAGATCCCAATAGCAGTCAAACACTTTTGCATAAAAAGCGGTTAACAAAACTTCGCGTAACCTTTAGAGAGTCAACTTTCGGGCCACGGATGGTTGCGAAGAACTTTGCATGGTTCTCCATAGCAAAAGTTCCATGCATGTGGGGTGTTATGCTCTTCAGATACTCCAAAAGGTTTAAATTGAATTATTTTGAATAATCTTTCGTGTGAGGGAAGACAACTACAGTACACGAGTGATAACAAGAGGCGGTGCTCTATTCAACTTCATACCAGTAAGCTACAAGTAAGGGGGCGCCAGAAATTTATTTATGCACAGTTGATACATCAGACGATGAAAGAGTTATTGGCCAGGGACTTATTAGTTAATGACCACCCCAAGAGGCTTATCACGGCCTATAGTTTCGAACCCTTTTTGGAGCAGAAAATATTGACGGCCAAACAGGAACCGATATTTCCAATACTACCATTCATTGGTGGCCACTTGACGCATAACCCGTGGCAGCAGCTCGAAACCACCTCACAAGGCACGTATCCGACAGCAAGGTAGTGTTCATTGTTGACAAATCGGAGAAAGGTCGGACAAAAATATGGTGTTCCCAATTTTGAAAATCAACAAGCCGTAGCAATTGCGAAAAAAAAACTGACTCACCTGGGTATTCGCGGTTTGAAACCCTGAGGCGCTGTTGGACGAACACGGTTCCTGTTGTTTCGTCCAGCCGATACAGGGACACTTCTGTGCTGAAAACGAAACAGTCAGAATTATCGCTACAAATGGGACTAATAAAAATTGACCACAGGAAAACAGCAACTGGGAGAGTATTGTGCAAACCACCCACTGGGTCCAGATGACTGAAATTGAACGTTCTGTGGACTCGAATGACCCGATTACTTCACACATTTCGGTCGCCCCCACACTGACATGCAAGAATTTCCTCGAAGAAAATCAGATAACTACCGTCCCAGGGGTTAATTCCGTCTCTGACACTTTCGTTGTGCGGATAAACTACTGATTGCCTGGGGATTTTGATTTCGTTGAAGCTTGCAGTTTTGTTAAAAATCAATGATCGACCAACTACGCCACCTCAGCTCAGTCCGGTTTAACAACGAAAAACCATGCATCAAAGGTACAGGTCTGTGTGGTACAGTTTTGGCCCACTGTGATAGATAGGAAAGTGAGGGGACAAACGCACATAGAAGGGAAGTTTGGAATGGAGACTGCAGATGTACCGGAGGTGACAAGTTAGCTGTTGGAGCTTGATTGACTATTTGACTGGACCACGGGTAGTAGCATGGGTAAACACTGATGTCACCATCCAAGGAGACTTTAGTCAACAATCCGAATGAGAACGGGTTATCATAATTCACAGCTTCAATGCAAGCAAATTCAATTTATCGACTATAAACCGTGTACCATAGGCACACTGGTTCCAGGTGCTACAGTTTCGATCACTAGAAAGTGGGGGAGTGTGGGAGATACGGTCAAGTCTTCGAGACGATGGAATGTTTGGTTAGATCAGGAACTGGGTAGCTACGCATTGAAGGCGATAGCCTTGATTCCCGAGCGCCACTGACTGCGAGATTGGGCCATTTCTGCCAGTGTCACTAACTATTAGTGAGTTGAGTGCCGGGGTCCCCATCCGGGGAGGTGGCATTCATCGATTCGACTCAGTTTACTGGTTAGTGTTTTCATACTTTGTTGCCAGGTCATACACTGTCCACCTCTTGGTCGCTTCCACTCAGCAGAGCCCTGCGAGACAGTCGGTCTTCTGGCATGCGGAGTATATGTCCTAACCAGCGTAAACTATGAAGCGTAATTCATCTATCGCGGGAGAGTTCCTTCTTCCAAGAACCATTTGGCGTACTTCAACATTACCAATCCGATGTCCTCACCAGACCTGACCAATGCTTCGAAGATACCGATGGTCAAACACGGACATCTTTCGTACATCCTCTGCGCGTAGAAGCCACGTCTCTGATCCATAAAGCAATACGGATCGCACCGCCGCAGTGTAAACTCTGCCCTTGACAAACTGACGTCACGTCAGCGCCATAGGTGTCGGAGGTTGGCAAAAGCTGTCCTGGCTTTCCCGATCAATGAAGTAATCTCATCTCAAGCCAGTCCACCGGAACGTATACAACTGCCCAGGTGAACAAATTTATCTACCACGTCAATTGGCTCGTCCGCAAGCATGAGGTTTGGGTTTGGTCCCACCCAGTCCTGTAGCAGCTTAGTCAGAAACCGACTGCGTATAACACAATCCTATCCACCTCAAGGAAATGAGTTGTTCATCCAAGAGTTGACACAAAGCACTTACAGACAAAGTAGATATATCCGAAGGGTATAGGTGAATAAGCAATTCAACGATGTGGATTGCGTCAGCCTAAATCCTGAAGCCTATCGGTGAACCTCCATCCTCCGGAGAGTGAAGGAGTTAGAGGGAAATGCAGTCATCTCCAAAATAGTGAAATTCAAGCTTTACCCAACTATGGAGCAATTTCTTGGTTCAGTACACGCAACAAATTTGTTGGGAAATTTGACCACCTGGGAGCATTCACATTGGAATTTCCAAGTTTTCACAATCCTCTTGAAAGATCCGATAATCTGTTAAACGAAACTTCGAAGCGATAATAAATAGTGTGCAGAAAATGGTTACTCCTGAAAAGCGACGAGCCACATGCTACATCCTGATAGGGACTCATCTGGTGGACATAGAAGGATCAGTCTGGTGTCTCTTCTGCTTGGCAGTTTCTCAACGTTAAAGGCAACACCATGCGCATGGGAAATATGAACTGAAGGGATTTCTACGTTCAGCCTAGCTTCTTCACCCAGCTACTTTGTCCGCCAGAGGCAAGCGTACTCGGAAGAGTACAATGTGAAACCTACAAACGATAAAGTCCGTAGTAATGGATGAAGAGTTCACAACCTGTTTTCGAAATTATGAGCTACGGTTTGCCATCTACTCGGAACTCGTTACAGTGGTCCCACTAACAACGCACCTACAAAGCATGCGTATATCGGGAAATTCAAGACTGAGTCTAAATATGCATTAAACTGGCTCACTTCTCACTCCCAACCGCCACGGTACGGAATCGATTGTTGACAGATAGACAAACTGGGTTTTCGGTGCATTCAGCCCAGATTCCTTCTAAATTCTGAAAATACAAGATAATGACAAGCATTGTTAACAAAAAGAATGATCGAAATCCGGAGAAAACACACTACTAGTTCCACCCTTCTTGAGGCTGATTAAGAGACAGACTATTGGAATTTGATCAACTACTTATCTTTTTGAACGCCAGTTGTCAAGCCTGCTGACGAAACTGTTCACTTGCAAATTAAGTTGGCATTAGCTTTGAATTCAAATGGGACATCTATTCGATCTCATGCTGTTTTCTGATATCAGGTGAGTTCTCATACCTGAGGTCACAGTAAGCCAAGGTTGCTTAATGTCCTGCTAAACGATTTAATAGTTTCAGGTCGCGCGCCAGTCCACTTTCTTAAAAACCACAAACATCTCCACGGGAGCACAAAGCATAAGGTGTGTAGCCAAATGGCGAAGTCTTTATCTACACAGTACCATGTACAGTGAAGGGCTGGTCAAGTAGTCTCTGCTCGATGTCTTTTACGGGTCGTAGTAATCAATATACTTACGTTCATAAAAAGGCATTCGACTGCATATAGGTCGTTCGGGACATGCTGACTGAACGCAATCGAAATTTCTGCAGCGGACGACCTAGTCCCCATTTCATACCAGTCAAGTGCTCACTACATTTGGCCCTAACCATAACTGTTTGTTCGTAACAGTGTTTTCCCCTGCTCACCACCTTAGAGAAGAAATCCCGGGACATCGCTACGGCAAAATACGACATAGTACGACATAATACCATATAGAAACATCGTGTAAATTCAGCAGGGACTTCTCGTATGAACAACAAGATCTCACCAGAGCGGTTTAGCACAAATCTGTGTTAACAGTCCTACGGGACAATAAATAACTTCAACGTCAAAACAAAAAGATAATAACATTTGCAAACTTCAGCACGTACCCAAACTCCATCACTATTTTCCAGGACTCTCAACAGAGCTATGTCGCCCGAGGACAAAATCGTTATGACACCTCCGAAAGTTGGTGCCCATTCAACAGCTTGGCAAAAGATGCCGGGAGATGACAACTTGCGAGCTGAAAACGGAACATAATGCATACATAGATTCGGCCCATACGTGTTCAAGGTAATATGCATGCCAGAGAGTGACCTATTGATTTCCACATCGTTGAGGCTGTCACTCTTCTTGTAGTGGCTAAAATAGTCGTGTAGATTGATACTGATAAAACATACAAGATTGGCCAGAGGAAGACCTTCGAACGAAGCAGCTACTAGGAAGACGAAGTGCGTCAAATGACTCATTCGTCATGTATAAACGCCTCTAGCCCCCAAACGTTATTTATTTTTTGCAACAACCTGTCTTGTGATTTACACACAATTCATCCAAACAAGTTTTGACATCGTGAAGAACAAATGAGAGGGACGGCTTGCGCCAATTAATACAAATTACAAAAACGACATACTTCGACACACATCTCAAAAATAAACTGTTCATTCAACATTTACACACTTATGGGGTCCTCAGCGTGAACCCCATTTTGTTCCACATTTGCCTTTCAAAAACTCCCCAGTGGAGGCGTAGCCACTTTGAAGACCTCACCACGTTATTCAAAATGAAGCAGCCAGTTTATTCATTAGGAAAATGAGCGATATTAAATAGTTGTGGTAAATTCGGCAGTCAAACTACCTGTGAACTCTTTGAAGTCTCTACTCGATCATGAATAATGGAAGTCAATCAGAAGACATGTTGTCTGACAAGTAGGTATACACTAGTGAGCGGCTCAAAGTAAACGGCGAAACGATGAGTCTTCGTAGCCAAATACTCCCACCGCCTCAGAAGAGGGATAGTAGGTTCAGTATCTGTCCAGCTGGTATGATGCTCATGGCTGTGCCCAACAACAAAATGCGTCACAACACATACCTGTATGCGAACTAGAGGTATCAGGGACTGCGTCAGTGTCGACTGACACTGTGAAATACACAACGCTGCATTGCTAAAAGAGGTCAGAGAGCCACTGGTCGTACCAAGTATTTAACAGGATTGGACGATTTAGACGACCTTCTAAACGTCTGTCGGATAATGGTGTAGCAAAAGGTTTAAGTGAATATCTATCCACACTGAGATCTCCGACACAGGATAGAAAGATGACAACAAGGCACCTTAAGATTCCGAGGCTGCTGTTGGATGCAATATGAAACAAAATCTTGTGTCCCGGCACGTGCCACAGGTAAGTGCTGAACGTCCATCCGGAATACTTACCCGTGAGTCAAAGAGTAAATGTTCAAATGGATACACTTAACGTGGGATTCCACTAGGGAAATCAATGCCCAGTTGGTTCGGGAAACCTAATTAAGTGAAGTAAGTACTCGGCGACTTTCCCTATGGGCTTAAAATCAGTCTCCTTTAGCTTGTTACTGACTGTAACATCTTTTATTTGACTGGTCGTCCTCAAATTTATCGTCATGTAAAGAAGATTATCTACAATAGAGTAGTCATTATCATCAACATCGACAGCACATCAATGTCCAACACTGATGCTTCGCTGTCGTACAAAATAAAGCAGGTTCCTTGGTGAACTAGTGTTGGCATGCTGGTGCCTCGTAAAACTATATATTCGAAATTAATCCAACATCCATCCATCTGGTCCTACTGTGTGCCAGTGAAACACGCAGACGGCATTTGAAACTGGTTGAACCTAGCCAAAGTTGCCGACATTATTGTATTCTTAAGTGCTTGCATCATCAGAATAATCGATTAGCATTTACCCTGAAGAGCCTATTTCATAACCAGTCTCACATTGCTCATCGATCTAACAGTAAGGTTTGCAGGATCTAGGGAACGTGGTCCCTTTAAAAAGAGGTCCCTATTTGGGGGGAACAAACGATGGTACCAAGAACAGAAAACCGGCGATACATCGCACATGGCAAGGCTGAGTTCATCTATCACAATTTTGAGACATCCCATCCACCGAGCTAGTTTTAGTTTTCCGTCCTCTACATACTAAACCGCAAGAGTGTAATTTCTGCGAAAAAGTAACCCAATTGCTTTCGCCACAAATTCACCGGCAGGTACGGAGAAGAAACGGAGTGTCAGCAAGTAGAAGCCGAAACACATTCCCAGAGTGGCTAAGATTCTCCATACGCTTACACAAAAAGGCGTCCCAGAAGTGGAGATAAAAATTATTTACCCATTTAGTACGAAGCACTACCTTTGTGCCACATCATATCGTTGCTTTTTGTCACCATTAGCAAGGTCTGACATTTAGCAACAGCAATGAACCACAGAAACGGTGAGTATTTCGTTTATTTGCAGAAAATAAGCCAGAGAAACGTTGCACTTAAGAGTTAACTCGCAAAGTACGTGTCTCCTGGTCGCTGGCAATCCACAGAACCATAGACTCATAATGAACACCTGAAGCTTATCGAGTTTGTCCCAATATCAAGCGCCACATCCTCCAACTATGGATTTCCTTTGTCCATGAGAGAACGATTCATGACGGATGTCAAAAAGCGCACAAACGCCATCTACTGGTCAGTTCCTGTGATTTATTACGAAACCAGGGGACTAAAAATTAAGTTCGGTGCGCGCAATTGTTGGAAGCGGCGTTAGTTTGATAAATACAAAAACGAAATGCGCAGTTAGCTTTATTTCCAACCCAGCTGTGCTTATGTAGCAAAAAATCAAAGGTTTTCCCAAGTTACTGCAACTGGAAAACCCAATTCCATCAGTTCGTGCGAGATCATCTATACAGGGGTTTCCCCTGTTTCAGTGGGCGGGAGCAACGGATCGGTGGTTTGTCGGCTCTGTCGTTGGTCGTCACCTAATCTAAAGCCCAGCACTGGTGCTGAGAAACAGGCCTCCTTCGAGGGAAGGCTCGTCCTCTCAAATGTTGAATTAATATTACAGATATTTGCCTAGCAGGTATTTAAACCTTTCTACTGTCTGCATTTACACGATACTTAAAACACTCCCGTTTTCCAGTGATCGAAACTGTAGCAGCTGGAACCAATGTGCCTATGTTACACGGTTTATAGTTGAAAAACTGAATTGAATTGATTCCACAATGCTATAATTTTGGCCAACAGCAAGTAAGCCGCTTGAACCTTTCACCCCCTATTTTTCCAAGTTGAAACAATTCCATCTGTGATTAGGACATTCATTGAGGCACACGGATACAGCTGTCTGCTACCACACAAATAAATCAACTGGAGTCCTCCTGTTTTTCAGGTGAACAAATCCACGGCTCCGAATGACCCGAACAATCCACCAGTTGTAGTGCTGAAAACTTCCTGGTGGTCACTTGCTGCATATGTCCTAGAAGGTAGCCCTCACCATCAGTACAAAAGAAAGCTGGTGCTTCAAACTCAATGAACAGGTACATTCACTAACTTCGGCATACAACCCGTTATCCAGTGTGTAAATAAAAGTCAGGTCAGGAAAATCGACTGCCCTTCGGACTGCAGTAACACCCTCGGTAGCGTGCCGATACGCAGTGATCACGTTTAGAAACTGACCACTCAAAACCCTTTATGGTCCAGTCTTGGACAACTACAATTATGTGATTTGTTCGTTACATTATTCTGGGCTCACAGTGAAGGACGGCTATGAGTGGCATCGAGACATTTTATTCAAGGTGAATCACCGTTAGACCAAACCCCACTGCCTCCACATTTTGGGATTATTCCCGATCGGTTAGGTCAGCTGGTTGGATGCGTGTGCAAATGAACACTGGTGTACGTCTAAAATGAATCGGCTACAATTCATAAACACAGCGAGGAAGTCGAATGTATTTCACGGAAATTATTTGAACATAACTTGCCTCTAGAGTGTTCCACATCGTGAAAAAACGGAGTTTTGCTTAATGTCGCAGTCTCCCCCAACGGTTTCCCATCCCACGTGAGTATATAAACTGTGCCGTTCTTGAAAGTCGTGAATAGATGTTCCCCGTACATACAAATACTGGAAGCAGAAATCACGCATTGTGATTAAACTTACCAATTTACATCGATTCCAACCACGATTGTGGTAAGAGATTCAACGGCCCAATCGCGATCGATTATTGGTAACTCACCAGCCTCCCTAAGACAGGTGAATGGGGACACAAGACATTACCTTTCAGCTCCGAACGGTGAATTCGTGGAACTGATTGTCTGGGATTTGAATCGTAGCGCAATAAAATACCCAGCCGCTGTCTAAAAAAACTAAAAATTAAAAGCTCCCCCTTACTAATAGAGCGATGCATTTAGCATCTGCCCTCAGAACGCTCCCAATATTCATACCATATTGCATAAGGGAATCCTCAGAGCGCTCGTAATGAAGAATCACAGCTGACGTCTACAAGTGACAGACTGATCAACAATGATGCATACCTTCTGATCGAAAATGATTAGGTCCTTATCAAAAACTACACAAAAAATGTTCTCTTCATTTGAAACATGCAAAGAACGAGGAACCGACTGGTTTATTGAGCAACGCGGAAAAACTGGCCATTCTTGCACGAAACACGCCATTGTGCAACAGAGGCTGCTGCGTTACAGACCAATCCTTGCAGTGGATGTACTCATGTGCCAATCACTCACGAAGTATTCATAGAGAAGCTTCAACTGACACTGCTTCGGGTACGGCCAAAGTTACGTCAAAGTCTGAAATAAAAGTGAAGGGTATAATAAAACAAACAATGTTCCGGACATTCGGTTTAACTATAATTACCTGCAAGGACGTGTCCACCGAATAATATATGCTAAAATATTGATTGACTAAAAAGACAGTCGGGTAAGGCGTTCGGCAAGAGATTGCCGAGAGGGAAGCACATACTAGAAGTCAAGAGAAAGAATTCTGAAAGATCCACATCCCAGATTCAACGAGGATTCTCTCCGTGGTGACATATACTTTCGAAAAGGAGTCACTCAACAACCCGTAATGGCCAAAGCAGATTTGTCTCGCATCGTAGGCACGGTTAACCTGGGATTCCCCTGTCCGGCTAATGCACCAATCAGCTGACCACGTACGTGAACGTGTGGATGCCCATAGCTGCACCTGCCCATTATCGTCTACTAAGTGTCTGAAGTGAGGTATTTTTGTCACAGTGGTAGAGTTTAGAAAGATGTGACCAAACCTAGGAAAGCTGAGCCACATAAGCGCTCTGGAACTCGTCAGTACAACGCAAAGGGAGCAGTCGAGTGACCTCTGGGTGAACAGCTTCGACCGACCGGTTTGTGGTCGATTAGGTGTGAACCATATTTATTGATACAAACATTTGACCACTGGTGAATGGCTAATGTATCAACCGTATACAACGCTGAAGCCCAATAGAGCATCTCAGAGGATTGTGGTTCCAAGAACAGTAGTGGAACAGTACTGGAACAGTACTACGAGAACAGTACTAAATGGTCCGGTCCAAAATTTACACAACGCGATCGAATGAGTCCCAAGAGAAGAGATTCCCGGAAGACAGCAGTCTATTACTCAGATTTGAAAGTACATTTTGTGTATATGCTATTCTGTTCACAGGACTACGGCCCAAACTGCTCAGCTAGTGCCAGGTCCACTCATAAACCGTTCATTTAGAAGTCAATTGACATCAACTCTATCAAATTAATGCGAGAACGCAACTTAGTGAAGTTCTTCCATTCTTTCATTCAGCCTGTGAAAGTGACACTGCTGGATACCTACACCAATAAGGAAGTGCATCAAGGTATGAGTGACTGCGTTTTGCTTGATGAAACCCCGCAATTCACGCAGATGTTTCATGATCGAATAGCATAGGAATCACACCTGACATAGCCCCTTGCTTGAGTAGCCTCGAGACGCCATCCCAATCAGACTTATGCACGACCGCTTACGAAATTGCGAACTTCCTCAAGTGCGATCCTACTGGAGGAAGCTACCTATGAAAGGCCTGTGACTAGTTCAGAAAAACATGGATTCTAAACCACAAAAAGGTCTCAGTATGTTTCGCATCAGTCGATGTGCCCAATTCAATTAAATACAATACGATCTACCAACTAAAAACTGTATACCATAGGTACCATAGGTTCCAGCTAATACAGTTTCGATCACCGGAAAACGGGAGTGTGTGACATACAGCCAAGCCTTGGAGGCGATGTGTCCAACTTGTTTCATATACTTCAGCTACACACACGGCAAGTCATCCCCACAACCACACTGTATGGTACAATACAACTATGTTTATAGTTGCCCCACCACCCAAAAAAGTAAGAGAGCTGAGATTCTGTCAGGTGCCAAGTTGCCCAAACCTAGACGGAAGCAGTTGAGATGCCGCGGTTGGGTTCGAACCACGGACCTTAAGGTAAGTAAATTCGAGCCTTAACTACTGAACTACTTCGAACTCTTTTTGTGGTAGGCTGTCCATAATAATAAGCATATATAAACGTTAACCACAAACTGCTAGAAATCCGAATAATCCAGGAATGGGAACTTTCGGAGAGGTCTTCACCAGCTGCTAAATGCAGGACGGAACTAAGCTTGGTTTTCACGGATCTGTCTCTCACTGTGTCCTGTCAACCTTCGAATGATAAGACCACTGAACATCTTCGATGCCACAGCTACCGGGCTGATGCCACGGTGGTTTTCAAATACCGTCCAAGTACCCTTTTTGAAGGATGGAATAACTGTCACCATGCCCTAATATGCAGACACTCTCTCTTCACTCCATATCACACTAGTGAGCCTTGTTAGATAGGTCACCAGGGATTCTCCGCCTTCTTTGAAGAGGGTAAATACAAACTGTCCACTCCTGCTGCCTTCTCACTTTTCAGTAGGGATATTTCATACCTTTTACTTCTTCTGACGAGCGAATAAGGTTTATATGTCATTCGACCGTCACGAAGAAACTGCATCTTACCGTGGCCTGACGGTTTGTGACTCCGTGACCCATTGGGCTATACTGGGTTGTGTCCGTGCGACATTCGCAGAGATTGGACAATGGTTACAGGTCTGACGAACAGTTTCCTAGTACCCTAGGGCGGAGATTGGAATATTTATGGCAACTTATTCAATGAAACACCGCTGCTTTGCGGTCAGGCTTTTGAGCCGAAGATTTTGGTCGAGAACCCTAATTGTCTTCTTGTCTAGGTCAGTATCTCAGCCCACGTACAGCTGCGATACCTGCAACTGACAATACTCTCATGCCACATCAGCCATCACGTGGGGTCACCAGCCGGGTCACCTTACTTGCTGCATGCAGCAGGACGGGTAAGCGAAAACAGCCCATGGCTGACGCCACCCTTCTTTCTCTTTCACACCCTCTTTTTTTCCAGCCCTTTAGTAACTATCTCCTTGTAGACCCATTAGTTAGGACTGATGACTCCGTTCGTCCTGCATCTGTTTTGGCAGCAACATCTGCGCATTAACCGACGCTGACATCCTAAGCTCGAAATCAATCTCCAAGCCTCGACGCGCAGTAGATCGAGCTGCTTTTAATGTTCACACTCTGAAGCAAGCAGGACAACAAGCTGCTCACGCATCATCATAATTATCATCATCATCAAAGATGGCAACATCAGCGCTGACACTGAACCTTCGCTGCCGTAAAACCACAAAGCTCAACTACTCATATCTGAAGCCTTAGAATGAAAATAGTGGGTGAGGGAATAGACATGGTGCTAACCTATCGCAAGCATTCTGAGGTACCCACATCTCCGAGCGCCCAATTAAACAACTTGGAAAGAAATTGAGAGCACGAAATCCACTGACATCAATCATCCGCCACTTATTGCAATGTCTCCAGCCAAGCGCAGGCGGAGCCACGGGGACCCCATCCTGGAAGGCGTACAACACTAACAACACCCAAGCTCTTCGTGACCCCTTTCACGCCCTTCTGCCAAGTCATACGTTGTCCACCGCGCGGTTTGCGCCATTCTGAAGGAGGCATAAAGGACAGCACTCGTCGCGGTAGACGCTGTTTCGGCTTGCGTAGCACATGGCCAAGTCACCGTAGTTGATGGAGCTGGATGCCTTCCGCGATTAAGGAACGTGCAACACAACCAAACACCCGTTTTCTGATTACCTCCTTACGAATCCGATACCATCCGACACCGGCAACGCTTCTGAGGCATAAGTGGTAAAAAACCTGTAGACGCCTCTCACCATCTGTTCACAGAGGGCACGTCCCGCAACCATACAACACAAACAATCCAATTGTTCAGCTTAAGCACCCTTTCGTTGCCTAGTTGCGATACCGACGGAAGGATGCACAAGGGCTGGGATACTGCCAGGTTGCCAAGTCTAGACAGGAGCAGCCGAGATGCCGAGGTTGGGTCTGAATCACGGACCCTTCGGTCCGTAAGCTGGCATCCTAAACACTGAGGTATCTCGAGGAAATGGAAGAAACCCAGAAAGCCGGGACTGCCCGGGGATTTTAGTTGACCCGTGCGACCGATTCCCGGAAACCGTCGGTGAGCGAAACCATCAAGGATCAAAGTGACGCGACCATCATGAATAAAGAACGTATCGACTGCTGGGCCAAAGACTTCGAACAACAATTCTCGTGGCCACTCGCCGTCGCTAATCTGGATAATACAGCTGAAGGAGAGTCCTGGACAGTGGATCTGGAAGATTCTGTGGCCTCGGAGGTTTATGACCATATATGTTCCCTCAAGCGCCACCAAGCACTTGGTTTGGACGATCTCCCACCCGCATTCTTCAATGATGGGGGTGAGGTCCTCAGTAAACGCTTGTCTGATCTGTTTGCTTGTGTTTGGTAAAAGGAGACTGTTCCACAAAACTATGGAGAGTCGGTGATGGTGTCCATTTTCAAATAAGAGGCCTCGTAGTGAGGGTGGGAATCAAACGGGGTCGTCTTGACTCCGGTCGAAACGAAACTCTTGGCAGCACATCTCCTTCGTTGCCCTATGATGGCTCTTGAAACACTGACCCGAGAGCGGCAAGTGGGAGTCCGGCCTTTTAGGGGGTGCGCTGACCAAATCTTCACACTCCGTCAGGTGCTAGAACAAAATGATGTGCATAAAGGACCCACAATTTTAGTATTCCTGGACATCCAAGGCACATTCAACTCAGTTGACCGGTTTGTTCTCCTTGATACGCTTGCTCACCAGGGAATGCCCCGGAAGTTTGTGAATACAATGAATTCTTGATAATCTCAGATTTCCGGGCGTGTGAGAGTATACGGATGCCAGTCCAAAAGCTTCTGTACACAAAGTGCTGTCCGTCAGGAGTACCCCCTTTCTCCAATCCTATCTCACTTCGTGATCTACGACAAAATGAAACGAAAGTTGAAAGGTTTCCAAAACCCTGGTGTTCGAACAGCCTCTGACGGAAACCTGGATTATGCAGACGAGATCGTTCTCGTCTTCGAAAACGAGCTGGAGGTGCAGGTGTTTTTGAATGAACTGACCAAAGTCATCCCGTCCTTTGGCATGTAATCTACAGCCACAAAAAAAAATCGTTCAGCTGTAGCACCCTTTCGGTGCCTAGCTGCCATGCCACCCGAAGGATGCTCGAGGGCTGGGATACTGCCAGGTTGCCCAAGCCTAGACAGGGGAAGTCGAGAGGCAGAGGTCGGGTTCGAACCACGAACCTTGCGGTCAGTAAATTCGCGCTCTAACCACTTCGGCCATCTCGCCACAAAGTGTAAGGTCATGCTTCTGGACATGTAATCACTGATCACGCCACTCACAGTCCAGGGAGAAGCACTCTAAGTTGTGGGGCATTTTATATATCTCGGAAGTTTTATTAGTTCCGAGTGTAGTGTGACAGATGAGGTCAATTCACGAATCTGCGAGGCTCGGGTCGCGTTTACTAATTTGACATACATATGGCGACAAAGCGGTATATCCCAGAATCTCAAGGGACGTGTGTATCAGGCTACAGTATGGGCTATTTTTGTTGTATGGCTGTGAGACTTTGTCTGTTCGATCAGCAGAACCGGGACTTCTTCAGAATCATAGCTCATATGGGTTGGTGTCGGCGAGTAGGTAACGAGCCAATTAGAGAGCGGCTTTTCGGTTGTGCAACGGGTACTTCCATCAAAGAATGTGTCCAGCACCAGAAGCTGTACTGGTTAGGCAATGTATTGCGCATGTTGGATCATCGTTTGCCGAAGAAAGTGTTGTTTTCCATGCTCAATTTAGAGTGGCGCAAGCAGAGAGTTGGCCAGCCTTTGGCCTGGCAGAGGGGTATGAAAGAGATTACGAAGTCTGGGTGATGTCGGTGCGACTAACCTCCCGGGATGAGGACCGCGTGATCCTCGATGCGTCTGGCTGGATACGCTGCAAGATACGGCTGCTGATCTATGTGAATGGCGTTCTTGTTGTCGGTTTCTATCCGGATTGCCTGAATGAGCATCTAGAGCCGTAAGCACCTCGGTAGGCTAGTACTAAGCCCCTTCCAGGTCCATTTTTATTCTTTGCTACATAATAAGGCCTTCAAATAAATCATGGTTATACGACTGAAAAGCATCACTGTTGAACATTGATGTTATTCTGTTGATGAGGATGATGATCTAGTTCGACGAACTGGTCTCCTGATACAAACGAACGAAAAATACATCCAAAGAGAGTTGTAACCCACGCAGTGCTCCCAACAGGGTGGAGTGTCAATAGTCCTACTTGCCAGGGTACGAGCAGGATCGAGGAGTTACCCCAAGAGTTATGGAACTCATTGATCTAACTCAGGCCTAGGAGATCGACGCCCGTGCGTTTCGCGAATTAGTAGGCAGCTAGTGTACGTCACGGAACAGCTAAGCTCCTCTGTTAGTCTCAGGTTTCCCCAGAAGCATGAAAAACGATGCACCTTGTGTGTTTAATTGATGGCCTCCGAATCATGTTCCAGGTTCGTTTAGTAATCAGAGTGAGATCAGAACCTGCGTCAAATTGAAGATGAACCTGTGTATCACTGAAATGAAAAATAGTAATCGTTCAGCTGTAACGCCATTTTGGTGTCTAGCTGCCATATCACCCGAAGGAAGCATGAGGGCCGGGATACTTTTAGGTGCAGGACGCCTAGACACGAGTAGCCGAGATGCCGGTGTTGGGTTCGAAACAGAAACCTTCCATTCGCTCGTTAACCGCTGGGCTATCTCGAGCTCACCGCACACTGCAACAAATTTTCATCGACTGGGTAACTTCAAATTGAATCCAGTGGTCACGGTCAGTGAGTGTTCTTTTGTAGGGCCAAATTCCACGCGAACTCCTGCAGTTGTCATTGAAGTGTTCTTATTTGTGGCCTTTTTGACTGCTTCTGTTACTGTCCTTCCGGTTGGGATGATCATCACCATTTACCACAAGATCAACAAAGCCTGGGAGCTTTTACTGGCGTCCTTCTAGAAATCGGCCGCATTTTGGAGGATACTTTGCATACCATGTCAGGCTGAAAAGCCCATGAATGCTCAATCATTGTAGCGTCAACCTTGAGAGTGGTGGAAATATTCTTCTTCTGGATCCGATCCACATCGCTGCAGTGGTCACACACGAATATACCGGCGTATAAAATGAAGCTATCACTATGCCCCTTAACAGTCACGTGATGGTGACGGGGGAACTGAAGAAGGAACTTTGCTTACTGAATACCTGGGACAGGACCTTGATTGCATCCGCACCGCCAAGGGAGTTTGGAGGAAGGAAACTGGTGAACCGAGCATGCTCATGGAAAACTTCATGTCATCAAGCTGAGGAAAACGGTTTCAAACATCTTGCCATATTTCTTCCCTCAACTTTCGGAAGTTCGTGAAGATCCACTGTCAAAATTGAATCCAAAAAGCGGCCTGAAAACGGCGTTTGTGGGAGTAAACGAAGAATTCGACGACGCATTGCCCATCAGTCTCTTTATATCAAGTTCGGAATTCAGCCAGCTGCCTCAACTGCTGTTTGCTAAGAGTCACTCTGCCGAAACAGACATCACAGGCACGATTAGTAGTCTGTTAACAAACCACACAAATTTTCACTACAAACTACGTTGCAATGTGGCTTCCTGCGCCACACAGTGTACTATCTCACCGACCGGCAGCATAAGAAAACCCTGAATCAAGAGGAAGGGAATTCGCCACAGCTGCCTTCAACCAGCCACCACCAGAATCTCCAGGACGTCGGTCTGTAGTATACGGTGTCCGCCAGTTTTATTTATTTTTATGTAAGTATTGGCGGTGTACAACCTTGCTCACGGACCTTCGGATCATGAGCATTCTTTCTGTTTTCCATCCACAGAAATTGTCGTGAACCCCTACCTTCGGAGAATCACTGTCCTTTGGTCATCCATAGCGTACATACTACAGGTGTAACATTTTCGTGACTGGGCTAAAAGCGTCGAGCCCAAAAATGCTCTACCCCAATATTCCGCTTCCGTCCCTATTCTGACCAATCAAGGCATGCGTTCGGTCTGTTCGTGTGCAGGTAAGACATGCGTTTCCAATCGAGATGACGTCCCGTTAATTCTTGGGGCTTGCCTCCAAAGAGAGCCCTCCAATCCATTTGAATCCACTATTATAACAGCAGCGACTGGGTAGCATGCGTTCCACAAGAATATGTTAACTTCATGTTCATTCCGCGTTTGCTGTCTCTATTCACTTGTTCCTCTTCAGCTTTGCATCCATTCCGCACTCCCGATTAAATCTCCGTTCTAGTTCATGATCCCCACTTTAGACGGAGTTCCGGTTTGTTTCAGAGAGACTAGTGACATCTGACAAAGCGTCCAACCAAATGAAATGCTGTTTACCACCAAAAGTTTGTGAATTCGACGTGTGATATACGAGGCAGCTGGTCCTCTTCTGCTCAGAACAGTGAAGGCAATCCGACCGGAATGGATACATTTTAGTGATAGCATCGAAGCGACGCGCGAACCCCACTGTCGGTTGTGATTGGGAGAGGTGATGTTTAAAGACAGTCAAATTGGGGAACACTATTTTAACTAATACATGCCAAGCAAACCGCCGGTCAATATGGTCGGTCTGATTATCCGAGCAGAAGGTTCGAGCAAACATTCTGGCGCGACTTGGTCCCCAATGCAAAAATAAATCATGACGGTTTTCAGACTATGACTTGAAATGTTCAATTCTAAAGGAAGATATATCCGAAATCAAGCATGTGTAATGGTGAACTGAGCTGCCTAATAAAACTCTAGTGGGTCTACGGAGTCTGAACTCTTTTACTGAAGTTGCTGTACCAGCTTATATTGTGTTCTTTATTCTCCCTCGCAGAAAAATTCAACCTTGCCTGGGCGCACATAATTACTTTCTGAAGCCACCCGATGGCCAGTCACGAGCACGCAGTGGCGATTTTTGGGACAGGATGCGAATTCATGGAAACAAAAAGTGACATACATCATCAGTGGGATAACGATTAAAGTAATAACCTTTCTACCCCATCCGCCGGGTTGCATGAAGTGAGGCATGGACACAGTGGTGAAGGTGAAAAAATAACAGGAGCCATTTGAAGCACCCACAAATTCACCAAAACGGACGAAATAAATAGGCATGAACTAAAAAACCAGCATGTACAACAATCCGATAATTAATTTATCACTACCCAAACACGTCAAGGGTTGGGACATTGGTGACGGTGGAGCACATGTGAGCGGAAGTGGCAAGGCGATAATTTGTAACTGGTGGAATAAAAGACTTTTGAATAGTGGAATCAGAGTTTCTGAACCAGGATATGAGTAAATTTGGCCGTTTTAAACCAAAAATGACAGTTATTGTGAAGCTTGCGCGGCCGTGATTGTTCGCATCAGAGACTGACTCGATAGATAGAAAAATGGGGATGCTGAACCAGCTTTGCTTAGGGTAGAGATGAGGACCACTTCCTCGAAAAGACAGGTCAAGTTGGCAGTAGGTTAGCCCACCTTCTCCTGCGCGTGTGAAGAGGCCGTGGCCATAGGTATTTCGGCAAAAAATGGTGATGTTGGGTAGAACCAGATAGTAACTTTGGAGGTGATGAGGAAACGAGGTATTGAGGCAATGGACCAATTTTTATTTAGAGTCGACCAGGCTAAATTATATTCTGAAACCCGTCATGCGTTATCTTTGCACCCGGAACCTAAGTCGAGCCAGCTTCTTTTCCGGAACATTCTACCCAGAAATAGGGTTCCCCGATTTGACGTTTCTATTGACAGCGCGATGAATGGGTCACGTAACGGAGACAACATTTAAGATGACCGAATTCAACACAGACAACCTAGAAACTTTCGCTATCTAGAAACTCAGAACCCATTTTTTTATCAAGGCTAAAAGAACACACCGACACACCGGCAAGCAAACTGAGCACGTTGAAAATGCAACCGCATCATGCCTACTTAGCTCCATCAGAGTCAGTTCGGGATTATGGAAGACAAGTTTTCAGTTCTCAATGAGTAATTCCTTCTAAGTGTATTGGAAAGGAACTGCTTATTTGAATAAGTGCTTACTCACATTCACATTGCGACTGGCAACCCTTTTTTCACATGGATTTTGACTTCGGTTGCAGGTGATCATTTTGGCGAGATTGACCGGTAGCTTACACAAGTTGTGCGCGGTTAGATGTTTTTCTCCTAATCACTGTCTCAATATTTTCTCAAGGAATACGTTAATGCCGTTATTGCTGAGTTTAGGGTGTAGGTAGAGTTCACCATACGGTGAATTTCGGGAGCAACCAGATGTTAACCTCACACTGCTGTAGGGTAAATAAAGGATTTTGCGTGCAGTTATAATGTGGATGGTGATTTAAAAAAATTGAACAAGATGGTTCTGCCAAATCTTTATCTTTTAGGTCTACCTCAATAAAACGACCCCCCTTTACGTGGTATGGTGTTGTAACAGGCCTCTGGCACCTAAATTATAAGATGTTGCGATGTGGCGTGCATACGTAGCTTATGGTAAATGTGCTTGCGTCATACGTGCCGCTTCGTCGAGCATGCTTACACTTATGCGTAATTATTTCCGCTTATATGTGTTACACGTGCGAGTTCATATTCCATTCAGTATTGCTTTTAGCCGACTGACAGTGCATTTCCCAAGGTAAGGTGTCCGGTATACCTCGTATAGTTTTTTAGCTCCACCGGATAAAAGTAAACCATCGTCTTCATGGTGGAGGACATCCGTCGACTCTTGCGCATAATCAACCAGTTCTGCGCGTTGGGGCCCGACGAAGTCCATCCAAGGATCCTGAAGGAAACGTCGTTCACACTGGCAAATAATCTCTACCTGGTGTTTCGTCAGTCGTTTGATGAAGGCCACCTTCCCTCTGCTTAGAAGAAAGTGATTGTCACACCAAACTACAAAATTGTGACCGACTGTCGCCTGGCAGCTACAGGCCTATAAGCCTCACTAGCGTGCCATGCAAGGTGATGGAACGCATTCTGAAGCGCGCCATCCTACACCACCTTACTTCCAACAACTTGATATCTCCAGTTCAACACGGAGTTCTCCCAAACCGTTCTTGCGTGACGAACATGCTCGTATTTATGGACAGCTTAACCCAAGCCAAGGACGAGAGACTAATATCGGATGCCATATTTTTCGACTTCTCAAAAGCATTCGATCGAGTCCCACATATCCCGCTGCTCCACAAACTCGAGTCTTACGGGATTCAAGGAAAAATCCTACACTGGATCAAGGCGTTCCTTTTAGACAGAACATTCCGAGTGAAAGTAGGCTCGACCTATTCTTCTCCAGCGCCGGTCTCCATTGGAGTTGCTCAAGGCTCTGTTTTGGGACCACTGCTGTTTCTGATCTACGTCAACGGCCTTCCAGACGTTCTCTCAAGTCCATGTCTACTTTTTGCGGACGACTTCAAATCCTGGAGTTCCAATGCCAGTGCTCTCCAAATGGATGTAGACACTGCAAAGCAGTGGTCGTTGGACTGGTACCTTCCTCTGAATGACGAAAAGTGCGTTCGTATGTCATTCGGAGAAGACAGCGAACGTCTATGTCGTGCATGTTGAGAATGGACCGGAAGGCATCACTAAGATAGATGCCAAAAAGGACTTGGGTATCTGGTTCTCTTCAAACATGTCCTTCTCACTGCACCATGAGAAATCGGCCTAAGTCATTCTCCGTTCTACGGATGATCCGGCGCACCTTCTTCCGTAATACTCGCATGGGCTTCCAGCTTCTCTACGGGGCCTACTGAAGACCGCTTCTTGAATGTGCCAACCAAGTTGTCTACTCAGCTCGCAAGAAGGACGGGACCCTCATTGATCTTTTCCAGCGAGCTTCTTCTTAAATTGTTGCCGGCCTAATATTCGTAGACTACGAAACGCGTCTCGCGGTGCTTGACCTCTTTACTTGGAGTATCGTTGCCTTCGGGGGGACCTAATCCTTACTTATGCCCTGTTTGAACAAGGTTTGGCCAACAGGTTTTTCACCGTTGACCCAGCAATCACAAGGCGGGGATGGTGAAAGATGTTCAACCTCGGAGTGCACACTCATGAGGCAAACTTTTCTCATTTAGGGTAATAGCTGCGTGGAATAACCTTCCTTCGACGGTTGTCCACGCTCCTTCTAGAACCCAGTTCAAAGCACTATAGGACACCTTTTTATGCGAGTCCTCGCGTTTGGAAGCTCACTGTTCCTCGCTGAGATCTTAGCAAGTAGTGCCGGGGAAACTTGGGCGAAAGCCTTGATCTTGTGTATCAATCCGTGAATCCGTGAAAACCTGGTTCATTGCGCCACCATTGTTTAACTGTACACACGGAACTCTGGTACCAAAATTCTCCTGAAAATTGCTTGATATAATATTCATTTTTAATTTACTTTAATTTCAGAATATACGCCTGTTGCCCCAAAAGAAACCTGAGTGGAAAAACAACCAAGCGTTTTGCGGATGCACAGCAGCTGATGAACAGAACACTAGCGAAAAGAATTTCCCGTTGTTTTCCCTCATACAAATTATACCCGCATAATAAATACCTCATGTACAAGTGCAAGGTTATATATCTTTGCCTGATGGCGATTTAGGTACCACTGATTTTTGTCGATAACACTGGCACCGCGTGTATGTAGAAACCGGTGTCTACATAATTAAATTCTTTAGAATTTAAGCAAATGCGGCACGCTAGCAGTCAGCTATATTTGATGACGCCTAGGCAACAAGGTAACTGCTTAACCCAAGTCTGTATTGTGTACAGAAATGATGTGCGTTGTTGAAGTATGCGCGTGGTTTTTGCTAGCACAGTGATGTGACAACTGCTATTCCCACCAAACGGTTGCCGAAAAAAACTTGAGAGAATTTTTTCCATGGCCATACGCATGGCGGGTGATGCAAGCGGTAGAATAGTAAATGAAATTAATGTGAAGGGTTTAGTGCAGTTATAGTGGTCAAATTGTAAGAAGTTGTGAAACAAACTGCACCCCTGCAATGAATCTCTAATTTTTGAATGTATAGCTATATATCGTCGCTGGGTGGCGCTTTAGGTATCATCGGTTTTTTGTAGACAACACTTACTTCTTACAAAACTACGGAGCCTTTCATCGACTTCTCCTGATCCACGAAAAGTAAAAACGCCGTCACTAAAAGCACTGATTTAATCATGCATGAATGGAAGCAACAGGCTATTGAATGAGCTGTATCTGCATCTGCAAGATAACAGGTCGAGTAATTCGGTAATTTTTCACGAGGAGGGCGGGGAAGTAATACACCAATGCACTACGAATCGCGTGTATTGCGTTGCTGGTTGTTTCGTTCCTTTATACGTTTGCTACTCGGAAACGTAATGTTGCATTTGATAGTTGACTTTAACAGTTGAGCATGTCCTCCTCCTGCAACGGTTGTTTACAAATACCAAAGTAGACCGTTGAATGTCTATAATCAGCTTTCCCTCCCGTGATCGCAAGCTTCGATGGATGCTGCTTGCAGTGAGTGGGCTGTCAAATTTTGGTCCCCTGGACTCGCCAAGGTTTGAAATTGGCGGTGATTATGATTTCACTTAGTTCCTTGGGTATCTGGGGATGAAAGCAATCAATAACGAGAGATTCCCACGTAAACTTATAACAAAGATTGGTTGATGGAAATGTTTTCGGCAAATTTTTTCAATCGTACATTTACGAAGGCTCAGATGGAAACACGTGACATAGTTAAATGAGCACGACGGACATGAAACAACAAGTTCAAGTCATCAGTGGGATGACCTATGTTTTTCAGTGTATGCAGCACTGTTATTGTGTCCCGCGCAGGGTGCATATGTGGGTGGAGGTGAGCTGGACCACGGCAAGTCCAACAGGCGAACAAAGCGTTTGTGGTATCGAAGGATTGTGAGGTGTTGTGCTGATCTGGGTTGATTAGCAGGCGCCTTGTAAGCAATACGGAGACGTTGGCTGGGCATCGCACTGTCTAATAGAAGGATTTAGTGCTGTTATTCATACTGGTTCATTGGTGTCAGTTATGATAAGGATGAATGCAGAAACAAAGATAAATTGTGGAGCTAGCGGTAGTAGTGTTTGGCAGACGTACGAAAGCCGCGTCTGTGACACCCTGCACGCGCACACGTAATTTTGCATCTATGTTTGCTGCAATAGGCCCGAATGACCAAAAACCGAATAAAGCGGGCAGCAATGTGCACTGATGACTCTCCAGGGAAGTGTCAACTTATTTACCTAATTCACGTTTTCGAGTATCCAGTAGTCGCGGGATACTCACTGCAACCTGCTGCAACTCTGGAATTGCATTAATAATACCTTAAACCGACAGTTCTGATAATTACAGTTTCCAAGTTGACAAGTGCAAATTAATATATGCGCTCTAGGTTACTAATACTGTTTATCCCAACTGGTGGGTGGCATACCGTCAGGCATGATCATAATGTTACAGTCAGCATAGAGCACGACTGGCGGGATTTGGGGATACTGGGGATTGCGCGGAAAATGGACGGTGTCACAAGCAGTGGCCTTGGTACTAGGGGAAAGTGGGTGACGGAGTATGGGTACATGAAATAGAGTTGACCATGCGTGTGTTCGGAGTCGAAGTGTATTCAGCACTGGTGGTAGCAGGGTGAATAGTGGGTGAAGTAGATCTGAATCCACGACAGAAGGTGGATTATGGGGTTCATTATGGAGCAGAAAATGCCCCTGGAAGGTGTGCAGTTGGAAAGAGATTCTTAGGACGTGCAGTCATTTGCATCGTCAGGGGGTGTGGAGTGGGGTTAAATACAGAAGGAGGCAGTGGGCGTGGAGGATGCGAGGCAACCGAAGATGGTCTACAGGTGAGACGGAAGTGGGTGAGCAGAACGGTGGAAGTACATAAGGGTATAAATTAGCCACGGGAATCTGCGGATGCGAAGTTTTACCAAGCACATGGTACGTGTGGTTTGGTGTGTTTGTCATGTAATTATGCTGAGGCCGAAGCAAAGGCATTTTTTGTAAAGAACAAGGGACAGATTCTAGGGGTGCAGTTGAGATGGCGTATGTATCGAGGTGTTGACAATAAATGCTTGGGTCCTCAGGCGTAGGTTGGCGTAGGTGAAACGTGGAGAGACAGCAGATCAGGCGGTCTGTGACAAGAACAAGTGCTGTCAACGACTGGTATAGTCATTGCTCTGGTTGGGAGACATGCCGCATCAGTCGTTTCAGGACCCGGAGAGGGTTCTAATGGGTTCTCAGGGAGACCTTTGCAGTTTTCGTGGGTGGTAAAGCAAAAAGTCCAGTTGCAGGAGCCATGGAGGGCTCAGGGTCTTGTAAGACTGGAAGCTACTGAATAGTCTGGTGTGGGTCTAGTGCTGGGCGCAATCGCAGAGCTTCGAGAGTATAAATGTGCCACGGGAGCGTCCCTGTAAGTACTGGCGGTTGATGGCGTAACAGGTTCAGGTACGACAGCATATGGGACAGGGTTTACAGGTGAACAAGATGGCCGATGTTTTGTGACGTCTGTGAGCTTCATTCATAGGTGCACTAGTAGTCTGTTGGGTTGATAGCTTTGCTGATCATATGGGATGTCGGGGTATTTAGAGGGCCGGTGGGGTCGATTTGGCATTCCGGAGGCAGGAAATGATAGTTGGTCTGAAAATTCGTGAGAATCGCAGCCAGCATATTCTTATGTGTGGCATCAGAACGAGCTGTAGAGTCAAGGTACAAAGTGGGCGTGGATACCCCAACAGCCTCAACGTTGTCAACGACGGCTGGGGCCCAGCGCAGTTCGATGCCACTGCAGAGGAGACCGGGTATTTCGAAAGACACTGCAAGTTATGGGCTGATGCGGGGGCTCTTCGGCTGTTATGCTCACGTGTGTCGATGGTGGGCCGACTTGCGTGGTTATCCGGGGCGTTAACTGCATGGGGCATCTGGGTCACGTCGAATTTACTTATTCGTGAGGATTGGTGAGTGGAGGAGGGTTCCATGTGGTAGCTTGTGGTGACCGAATTTCGGGATTTAGGTAGTAACCTCTTGGTAAGCTGCCTTTGCAGTCGAGTACCAGCAGCTTTAGATTTTGTGGTTCGGAATTTTCTCTGTAGAGGAGAGAGGGTCTGGGGTGTAGCAGACGCACGGCATCGTTTTCACTCGTGAATCGCATAATTATTGGCCAGCACGTGTATGGTTTCAACTTGCGGGGCCGTTGAACTGTGCAGGTTATGTCAAGCATGCCACATGGAAGTTTTTGTGTTCAAGCGGAATTCGATCAGGCGCGTTGAGTAGTAGGACACGATGACGGCATTCATTGCGTTGACAAATCTCAGAGGTGATTGTATCAATAAGAACTGACGCTTTTTCAAGGTTAGCTGGATTGCATGTTGCGTCTGGAGTTAGGAGACATGCAATGAGCTGTATGACTCGGAAGGAGGACAGTTCATTTTCCATCTTGTGCGGACGGGCACTGAGATTTTCCAAGGAGTGATTATATAGGTGAGAACCAAACGTGCCCTACGAACTGGGGACTGACAATGACAAGATTAGGCCTAATGATGGAAGAAAAGTAATTGACCTTCTTGATCGCAGTGAACTGGGGGACCACCGTAAATAAATAATTATCTAGGATACAAAATGGATAAAGAACTATGGATGGGCTAGATTAAAAACGTTTTTACAACACCGACAAATGAAGGGAACTCCTTAGTCAAACGTTGGTAATGAGATTAATGATTCATTCCGGTTGGTGGTTCGATTTATTGTACACAGAAAGTCGGCAGCCAAGTGCATTTAGGCGAGAAATTTCAAGCTCCTTTGAAATTATGTCAAAAGGAACTTTAAATGTTGACCTGCTTTACCAGTCTACCCACCAAATCGTATGTGGACATTTCACAAGTTTTTAGGTTATCTTCACGCATCTGGTAGAAAAACGATAGGACTATTTATAACCAATGGGGACAAACAACAAATGAGTTGCTATATATTCAAACTTTACGTGACTCCATTTGACGTTCGTTTGCCAGCTACATTTCTGTAGAGCCACCGCGCCTCGAAAATGAGTTTATCCGTCAGTCTTTCTATGCAATTTAGTCGCAATTCATGGTGTAGATAGCAGTTGCGCACGACTTTGAGCGACCATTTCAGTCACTTCAGAATGCAGGCAACTTTCACTACTCGAAGCGTATTCTTTTGCGCACTAAAAGCGGGTCACCGCAATTGCCAGTCATGTTTTCGTGTACAGCAAGAATGCAGTTTGACTAATACATCATAAGATATTCTTAAGACTAGCTCTGTCACTTGTGCATAGTGAGCAACTCGCAAAACTACCGTACAACTGTCGTGACCTGTGGACTCTACTTATTTGGAGCAGAATTTGATACACTTGGTGATTGCCGTAAATTCATATTCCTGGTTTTGGTTTGTGATTGCTCACTTCGGCAAGCTCGACTTATTTCGCGGTATTTGACTTAGGTACGAATGACAATCATTTGTTTGCGCCACAGACCGTGCGCCGTCTACAGTTTTAGCATAGCAAAATTTCGATGACAGAAGTGAACAAGACTGCCTTAGAACTTCGTGCATGAGCTTTTGACACGTCTGCTCTTTGCTTGAACAACACTTGCCTCGACTGGAGCATAGCTGACAAGGTCCGCCAACGCTGAAGCAGGATACGAATGCAGTGACACCTTAGACACACAAGCTGCCGTCTCTTGCTTCAACCGAAACAACCGCAAACGATTGATCGCGGTTTTGCCGATTGCACTTTTGACTCCTGTTTTGACCCCAAAGACGACACAGTAACCTAGCTACCGGCTGTTTACACGCGTGACGAAAATTTTAGTGCTAACTGTATCTTTAGTATTGGCCACTACAGGCCGTTAACTCGGTAGAAAGGGATCAATAAGTCGACCGATTAAGGATGAAGAATTCGAGGCCTAACTACTTCCAACTGACATTTCTCGTTGGTCACAAATGTTTGCTGTTTGTATTTCGAAAGAGCCTTCAACCTTCTGTTCAACGGTACATTCAATGTGTAACTTACAAGTTAGGCACGCAAGTGTCTTGCTGTCAGACCTACCCGCATTAATGCTACGTTTTTCGGTGCACCTTGCACCTGCATGCAGCAGCAGACAAATATGCATGCGTGTTTCTGACATTTCGGAATAAAAATTCACAGTGTTTTCAGTTCCAGTTGTATGGTTTTGAATTGCAGTTTTTGAGCAAAATAGCAGTGCAATAGTCTCAATGTTAACTTAACTTTCGCGAAAAGAGACACCTGCTTAGTACTAAGGAGGACACCGAATAGTATACTTCAAGCTAACGTTCCGTGATCCTATTCGCTTGTCAATTTAGGCCGGATAGTGGTCACTTTCAAAGTAGCTTAAACTCCTTAGAAGAGTCAAAAATAAAACAGTATGGTGGCAACTGCGAAGACACTTGAGGTTCGAAAGACTGATTTAATGCACCGGACACTCTAGGCAAAACGTTTTTCATGGCTTTAAAAAATTTTCAGGTGCTGCTTATGACGATCAATAGAGATGGCCTATTGTAAATATCGTTTTGTCCCTACTATGAGCAGTTCTCTGTTTTTCAATTTTTATAGAGGAAGAATTACGTTATCTACTGCATTACCTGCTTTGCGAAACGTTCTCTATAGGTTATTTAAAGTGTTCGCATTTCTGTTTCTACGGTTCAGTGAAAGTTTAATTCTTTTTCTCATTAGATGATCCGCATTTCCATTCTTCACACAAACGAAACGTCGTTCCTTATAGCGAAGCATCAGAATAAGGAGTCTTGATGGAAATAAAAAACTGAGCACTCACTTAAAATTGTGATAGTAACGTGGGACCCTGACAAGCCCTCGTTTATGCTACTCTTTGACCAAATATGCCGCTCAAATATTACTCAGGATTCAGTTAGACCAGTATTCAAGATATTCGGCTATTTGCCCAATTTACGAAAACTTGTTGACAGTCCACTATCGTCTTCGTGTTTGTTGCTCATTAGACAGCGTAGTATCCGAAATTTTATCATCCAAGGTAAGGGCTTAGTTATAAACTGAAACGATGGCAAAGCCAACCTCCTGGTTTATGCTAGGTAGTAAGCTATCATAGGGTTCCCATAAGCTTAATAAGTACCGAGAGTACGGCTCGGGTTAAAGGCGATTAGTTCTGGATAACCTGCCTTTGCTAAGGCTCATCAGATCAGTTTAAGGAGAACTTTCACGTCACTTTGACAGGCGTTAACACCCTACTGATTGATGAACAACCGTTGCTCGTCGATGATACTTGAAGTTAATGCTGACTAAATCAATACAACATCAAGAACATATGAATACTAGTCAGTAGGCCACATAACCAATCATTCAGCTTCCAACTCATGAGCCTCAGTGAAGACAGGTCACCAGGCTTTTCAAAAACTAACCGCTTCTTGCACGTTTAAAATCCTGCCCAATTCCAGGCCGGTATTTTAGGTCCTCCTCAAAGATCAATGACTGGTCAGAATAAGCAATCAACGTTCGCGATAGGTGGTGCTAAATCCTGTCACACTGAAGGGTAGCCACACAGTTTATCACCTGATTGTGGCTGGTGGTCAACTCGTATCCACTGCCGATGATCTCCCGTATATACGAAAAAAGCGTACACGGCTTCTCGGAGAACGGGTCTGTCTAGCTTTGTACCGAGAATTAAATGTTCGAAACAGGTAGCCATTTATCAACAAGTTGCCTCTTGCTCAAAAAATCTTCTACCTATAGGTGGTGTTTTCATTGACATACTATTTCTGGTGTGTACTGTACGATTATTCCTGAATGGTCTAGACTCATGGAGAGCCAGTTCCATTAGAGTCCTCCCGATAGAAGCCGCTCCCCTTGAGAGCCCTCAGAGGTGTTTCTTGTCACTTATTATGTAGTGTCAAATCACTCACGAACCGAAGCAACCGACATTCGGGGCCAAAGTTTTCCTTCTTGAAATGTGCTGCACATACGTTATTGTACGATGGGAGACAATTTTCTGTCGTAAGTTGTTCACAACTTCTAAGCATTCTATTCACTGGTAAAACAGGATACAGTGTTTCTATTCACTCTTTAGCATTTTCTTTCTGCAGTTAGTCCATTGTTCTCCTGCTCAATTCGGGCATAGTAGACCGAATACGGCTCTTTGTACGAACTCATTCACCTGCTGATTCTGCACAAAATAACTTAATCCATGCAGTCCTCTGCGATTGTTGTGCGCAAACTTCAACTGCCTAAACAGTGTTTTCACTGGCACACAAAAGCTACTTGAGGTTGCCTGCAGCATTTCTTGCCTGCACTGTCTTCACCTTGCCCAGAAGTACACATAGTGGCTGCGTTACATTTCTAAGCAAATGCCAGTCTGAATTTAACATATCCAGCCACCACGGTGAGTGGATTTCTTCACTTTCTGGTGTCACTGTGTTCTTACACTTACTAATGTCTATTGTTGTCCTTATGTTTCCTTTTTCCAGCACATTTGAGCAAATCAATATGTTATATGTTCTGCTTAAGTAAGAGCTAATCATACTACTGATAAGTCACCCGTGGCCGAGTGATCAAGTGTTCAACCACTGGTCGTAAGCTCGCTGGTTCCATATTCCATTGAGTTTCGTGAGATGCGCACTGATGATGATTTCCAACGAGAATGAAACAGATGTACAGTACTTCTCAGCTTTTCAACACAGATTGGCTTTACAGACAGGATAAAAACTTTATTCAAGGTTAGTATATGGTTTTCCCATTTATCACATTTTCTTCTGTCCTCCTCCTTCTAAAAAATGATAAATATGCCGGGGAAAAACTCATGAACCATTTCAGCCAGTTTGATTTGTCCTATAGGCTTGTGGAAATAATTAACTAGATATATTTATCTGGGTTACATTCGGCTGGTAGTATTGAGTACTCAGACATTTTCAAATGGATGCGCTTTTTAACATGGTTTTCAGATGAATCTTTGGCTCTTCAGACAGCTTTAGAGCTACGCTTTCAGGTGTTTGCCTGCATTCCGAGCCAAATAGGCTCCATATTCCACATTTTTCTCGGTTGCGGCGCGATCATTTCTTTTGGCCTTCATTGTGGTTTTATAAGGAGTATGATAGAGTACTACAGGCAATCGAAAATTGCAACACACGAAAGTATTGTGCTATGACGGGTGTGCTAGGTTTTTAATACGCGTGACGTGGGAATCACAGGACAACATAGGCTGACCTAAAACAGTCTGTTCGGGGCTGCATTTCAAACTAAATTAAACATGGAAGTTTCAGCTATGAAATGGTGAGATTGATGGAAGCAAACAGACCTCCGTTTGCCTCAACGTCGACCCCATTCCATTCGGTTTAATTCAGCAGCTTGCTTGCTGGCACCAAATTTAGCTCTGTGCAAAACGCTTTTTGTACTAACAATGTGCTGGTGTCCAGGAAACTTGGTACGCAGATGCGTTCCAATGTATATTGGAATCTTCAGTGTAGTCAGTTGAATCGACGCTTCTCACTGCGATTTATCAGGATTGGCACTCGGATACAAGACTGAAGAAAAATAGTGTTTGGGAGCTGAGCGCTGTCATTAGTTGTGAGGCGTTAGTCGTCATTTACTGTTGTCTTGAGCCCCGATCTTCGGAAAAACCTGTTCAGGCAACGCCAAATTAGCTCCTGCCGCAAAAGAGAAATTCTACGTTGATGGTACTGCATTTTCACCTACATTCTACCAAAAACGTATGGGAAATGTCGTAAAATTTCCACGAGCGAATACCACCAAAATCAGGCACAACCACTTAGTTTTTGCCGTGCCTGCTCCTTGGGATACGAAAGCAAGGTCCTCCTGTGATTCGTTCTCTTGAGAAGTTTGCTAACTGTTTGATAGGCTGTAGAGCACCGAAGAGAAGCACAGAGATACGGATGTCCTCGTTTTCTATTTATTTATTCACTTATCAATTTATCTAGGCCTTTATTTATTTATTTAATCGAATAATTTTACTAAATTTGAGTTTTCCACCACCTTAATTACCAAAACAATATTGATAATGATGTTTATTCTTCAACTGGTGGGGAGCATACCGTCAGGCATGATCATAATGTTACAGTCAGGATAAAGCATGACTGTCGCGATTTGCGGTTGCTGGGGGTTGCGCGGATAAGAGACGTTGTCACAAACAGTGGTTATACTTAAACTTGTGTACAGCTGCCAGAACCCCAACGCTAGTGAATGAATGTCCTTTACGTCCACGGCATCTGTATCGTCCATTACTTTGACATTTGAAACTCCCCACGTCTCTTGTCCCTATTTGTAACCCGCGCTCCACTTTTGCGTTTAGTGCTTCTATATGAACTGACGTTGGTTTGTCACTACCAATTCACCCATTTGGCCGTGGGGTCATCCAGCCATTTGTGGCCTACCTTACGCACGTAACTGTCTCACGTGGGAGCCTGTCTGCTCATTTGGTTCGTACTTTTGTGGTTCAAGTGGATCACTTGTTGTTGACGAGTATCTACTGTCGAGGTTTGTAGATTTTGTGAACTGATGTCTTATGGTAATAGTTAATACTAATAATACTAATAATACTAATACTAATAGTTAATAGTTATTGATAATAGTTAATAATAATGTTAATAGAAACCCAGCTCAGACGTTGAATTGCCTTCTCAGAGGTTCTGGTATTACGCATCACTCGAAGATTCCGTTTACCAGTTACAGCATCTGTTTGGACGATACTATTATGCGATAACACTCATGGCCCCATGTCAATTTTAGACATGTTTGACAGGCCACACTTACAAACGTGTTACCTGCACATGAGTTTACACAGGGACACGGATTGTCTTTTTTGGGTATGCCGTTGAACAGAAAACAAGACGACCGGATACAACGTAAGACATAAATTCAAAATATCTAAGACGCCTGGTCCACGATGATCCCGAAAAATCCGTTCATATTTGCCTTTCTTTCGAATATGGCGGTTGAGTTATCAATTAGAGCAATATGAAAAGATATTGAACAGGCCTATGTTGTGGTGCGTTTAAATTTAACTCACTTATGGGGCACCGCAACAGCTTTCAGCAAAACTGCCGATGTTATCACAACGAAGGTCTGGGGAACTGCAAAGACCATTGGCAAGCAAACTTTCGTTTAAAGGCGATTCGCGCAGGCGTTAGATCTCATGTAGCTAAATAGCCAAATGATGACAAAACAAGAGTTGGCCTTTGAACAGTCGAGCTTATTCTGAGTGTTATTATGTTGCACGCTACTGATTTCTCTCTCAGCAAATGCATGCTATACTGGCATCTGTTTCCAAATTGGCCTGTCACAGCAAACAACTATGACAGACACCCGTGCACAATGGATTATGCCCCATGATGTCTGCTATATGTGCATCAGCCTGTACGCCATGCTTTCAGTATAGATCCGATGGAATAAGACCGGGGAGCAAACAGGGGGGACAAATCTGAGACCATCAGCATGCCCGCATGGCAGCCCACAATTTTAAATTCAAATGGCTACAAGTAAACGCTCTAGACCTACATCCAAGGAGGTATCTGGCGGTCCGCCTCACTCAAGAGGCGCATTATAGGCACAACAATATGGCTTGCTAAGTCTTGCAATTGTTCAGCTGGGTCTGTTCAGCGATGGTCACATAGAGTTGCAGGTCTGGCTATCTGGTGATTCCGGTAAACTAAAGCGGATATGACGTACTTAATTTGTCCAACGGCCTTTCTCCGACGGATTACTGTGAGTCCATTGATGACCGACCAGTCCAATACGGCCAGCACAAACATGATAGCGGTTGCTGCAAATGGAACTAGTTCGGTCTCCAGGTCAAATGGCTCTGATGACGCCTTTGTGCCCTGCTTGCCTGGGTTCTCTGACTCAAAGTTAACGGTCGTTGAATTAAGGAACTTTAGCTTGCATTGTTTCCCACCATGCCGTCCTGCCTTGTGCCTTACGTCAGAAAATTTGGACATCGGACCAAAGTATCCAGATAGCATGGCTTTTGTCCACCAGGTTTGCTGTTCCCAGTGTTCCATTGGCCATACACAAGCTGCTTCAGTTGGGAAATAAACCTAGTATTATTATCAATATTATTAATGTTTCCGTATATTCTGAAAACCTGTCTCAGCCACCGCTTACGACTGTCTGTGATCCTAGTCTTCATTCCACCAAAGCGCATTCGTAGGAGAGCCCCACCTTTTTCGGCACTCGTTCGGTCGATCGAACATTAGGTATCTGCCTATGGTTGTGCGTGCGAAGCTTGCTTAGTTATTGAAGGCTGCACCGGCTGCATTTCGTGTACGAGGACAGCTAGGACCATGCAGACGTGCAGCTTGGGCTCATGTCGCCGGCTCCGGCTGTTTTGCACTCGTTTCTTAAATCTACCAAAAGCCGCGTTAGCCTCTGAGACACCGGATATCAGCTGAAAGTCAACGGTCAAGTCAGCAGGCAACAATTTTCCGAGATAACGTCAGTCAGCGCAGTAGTCCACAAGTTCCGTTCCAGTTATGACGCGTGGAGGAGTGTTGGGGACTATGCCTGGCGCAGGATTATTCGGAAGGATGCTTACTTTGCGTTGATACTTGGGCTGAACTGCGCAGCGACCGCCAAAACTTATATATTACGCGCCGCAGTTCATATTGTGTATTAGTATGCAGTACACAGTCATTCACAGAAATGAGGATGCGGACCTTGGTCTGATTAATCCTATTCTTCGCAATGAAGCATCTGCTGTTTACCAGGCCTACATCAAGCCGATAATTGAACCGTACGCCAGTATCATCGTTCACAGAAGCCGCATCCAAGGTGACTGTAAAGATTGAAAGGGTTGGACAAGGATGCACCCGTGTTTTAAGCCAGTGAAAATTTCAACATTACTTGAATTCCTCATCAGATTATTGCCTCTGCAATTGTCAGGTGAAGACTTGCCTCCTCTTCTTGTGTGGAGTGACACATTTTGAAGCATCCTTGGGCTCTGGCGGGAATTCCTGTTCCTGCCTAACCATAATGGCCTGATAAATAAGTGAATCCTCCAGTCGAACTACCATACTTGAGCAGTTCTCAACTCAATCAGTCTGCACACTAGTTCCAGCCTCCACATATTCCATCACCAAAAAGGGGAAAGTATGGGGCATATGGCCAAGCCTTGGTTAGTTCGGGAACTAGGTAGCTACGTATAGAGGGCGATAACTTTGATGCATGAGTGCCATTGACTGGGCGATTGGGCCAATTCTGCCAGTGTCATCAACCATTGGTGAGTTGAGTCCTGACGTCCCCATCCAGGAAAGCGACAGTTTCAGACCCAATCAAGTGTACTGGCCATCACCGTCCACCTCTTGTCACTTCTACTCAGCACAGAGCTAGGCATAAAAGATCTATGAGGCGGAAGGGCTACTGTGATGCGAAGTACATGCCCCAACCAGCGTAACCTATGCAGCGCGAGTAATTCGTCTATCGCGCGAGAGTTCTCTCTTCATAAGACAATCTGGCGTACCTCAGCATTGTTTATCCGATGTTTCCACCAGGCCCTATCAATGCTTCGAAGAGATCGATGGTGAAAAACTGAAATCTGCATGTTCTGACTCTTTCGCTTATTGGTTCACCGACAACTGCCTTCTTTTAATCGGTTGATTGAATCAGTCGAAACAGGGCGCGGCGTTTGCCTGCAGAGAAAGCCTTCCTTACCTCCTGCATTCAAAATCCACCAGCGTTTTCCGTTGTTCTTGAGGACCGTGATTATTCGGTGTTTGAGGAGTCTGTGTGTGCTATCATAATCGCTAACTGCTAGAATGACTTTTCGGGCAGCACCAAGATCTGCTGATCACGACGATATTTAGTGTTCATTTAGTCGATTCAGATGGCCCGGACAAACGCTTCTGAAAGCGGAGAGCATTGCTTCTTTTTACTCGCCTCTACTCAACCCCCAAGCAATCTTCCTCGTCCACAGGACTGTGCGTTTCCAGTAGCTTTCTAGCCAGGTCAGCTCGATCCGCTTCAGCTGCTGAAACTTGTCGAAGTTGGTGAAGTTGGGCATTCATATCACCCGCCGGGATTACAGTATCAGTCCTTCTCGCCGATCGAAGCAGACGTAACAGCTCTTGAAAAAACTCTTCCTTCGCGGTCTCGGAACTGCAGTCTGTTGAGGCGTGTGCTGACGCAACAAGCAAACACCGATTATCGCATCAACCTGCGTTAATCTCAAGTGAGCTAGGCAACCACACAGCGAAAAGACGACTGTTTACTGGAATCCGGTTCAGTAAGGCACTTTCAGCCAGAAGCACAGTGCAACTCCCACATCGCAAATACCACGAGCCATTGCGTCAGGATCACCAGATACCCAAAGAGTGAAATGAAATGGGCTCCTCCTAAACGGTTTGAGGAGCACGAACGAAGTTGGGTCCTGTATGCGTGTTTCCGAGCTGCGCCTTTGACGCACAGTGCTATCTTCTGAAAAAGCTTTGCGGGTGAAGTAAACCTTTTTAAGCCAAAATGTTGCATTTTGTTGCATATGTGCCCAGACCAAAAATTAACCTAATCGGCTGTCATTTTTAGCAGTTTGTCTTAATTAATCTCTTTTCTAAATTTTTGTGCACAGTCGACTTTCAGCTTGCTGTGCTATGGCTTCGGAAGTGGCCACACGCGTTTGTTGAGAAATTGAGGCTGTATCCTTTTCACACTTCAAGGCGGTTGAGGAGGCGGTAAATCAATTCATGAAGGATAACTATGTGGTATTTGTGCGTTCATCCAGTAATCGAAGCACCAGCGCTGTTTTGGGTCACGAACGTGTGTAACACAAACGCAGCAAGTAACCTGCAAGACGGACGAAAAGTCGAGGATTCCGAAGTAGCTAGTAAAGTTAGCAATGTTTCTGATAAAAAACAGTACACGAAGCACCGGCTCTCCAGTGCGGTTTTGTCTAAGGAGGCAAAGGAACCATCTTGCAGTCACCTCTTGTTATCTTGAACATAACCATAAGGTGCCTAAGTTTTTGTACGATCGGCTTCCGGTTAATCGAAGGCTAACAGAAGACGAGTTGGGCGCCTGCAGGGCCCTTCTGACGTGTGGAACGCCGTCGTGTGAAGTGCGGCAGTTTGTAGCCAGTGAATTCGGCAAGATCCTTACCACTCAGGATGTATACAAGTACCGCCGGAAGTGTCGACTGGCTCTGTTGAGCGGGCCCACGTAGTTGAGTTGTATTTTGGCAGATAATATGCCTTCGGTCCTGGCAAAACTTCGGCAGACTGGACGCTTGATTGTGCGGCAGATAGTGTTGTTTGGACGCTTCCCAGATGTAGTAAATGTAGACGGAACACAGGCGACAAACCGTTTTGCGGAAGTTTTTTCAAAGCACGTAATATTCGGCCCGTAGCTACAAGCTGTGTACCTTCCTGATAACGAATGGCATGGGTGCGGGACATCCGGTCATGTATGCCTTCGTGGAGAGCGAACAGTTTGCTCCTATGCGTAAACTGTTCGAAAACGAGGGGGGAGTCAGTTCGATCACAGTGCTTGCGTCCTGCATCATTGTTTCTGACAGACAACATACATCAATGAAGAGGGTATCCAGCGTAAGAGCAAGAACCACCTGTTGACCTGCTTGCCTCAGTGTGCGCACAATAAAGGCTTTTGGGGTTTGAATACAGACACCGAAGTGTTGAGGGTTTTGGCTGAACTCGGATGTACATAAGCTCCAGCTAAGTGTGATGCAAGGCCAGCAGAACGGTCAGTCATAGTGCTGGGACCTGCGGAGAAAGCATTCAAATTTGGTGGGGGAGGGCGAAAGACGGAAAGCTTGAAAGCGTAAGAAAAGAGGCGTCAGCAGTAGCATGTTTTCGCTTACCCGCCTTTCTGTGTGCAGCAAGTAAGGCGACCCGGTTGATGGCACGACGCGACGCCCGATGTAACATGAGAGTATTTTTAGCTGTAAATGTCATGGTTGTACGAGGGCTGGGATACCGCCAGGGCGCCCACACCTAGACAGGACCCATCAGCTCCAAATAGTTCGTCTGCTAATGAGACCTCTTGGATTTTATGTAAGTCTCGTATTTCTTGAGGGATACAGTAAGTAGGCATGCGAAATAGCCGCTGAATATGGTGTTGTGTAAGCAAGCGTCAACGACATTATAGCCGCCGAAGTGCTTCCATTTTAGGGTAAGTATTCCTCCCAGTTTGTCAGCCGCCTGCCTCATGGCGACATTTCGACAACCTAGCTTACATCTTCATTTCATTTCGGGACGTCAATAGCCTAATGAAAACTTCCCACGAAGAAGGTCATGCGCTTTCCAACAGGACATGTGTACTCATCAAAACGACCAATACAACTCAATTTTTATATCGTCTAATTTGGACCTTTTACCTGGTAGAGATGGACGGGCGAGCTCCGACCAGCTGATCAGGCATCGAGAACCCTTAGCCGCATGTCAGTTGTGTGCGTCAGCGAGGTTCGTCCATCTGTCCTCTATGATCGACATCATGGTCCCCCTGGCATATTTCGCAGGCAATATTTGGACACTCTGTTGTTTAACAACAAATTGCACGATCTTTCCGGCCATACTGAACGCGGCTTCCGCAATTTCAACTCATCATAGCAATCATCAAACAAAAATCATTTACGGGAATGGCACCTCCGCATGTTTTGCATCCACAAGGGCCATGTAGATCCTAGAATGTTCAGAGGATTATTTCACCTGTAAAACTATCTGAAAGTTCCGTCCATTGTGAGTGAGTCACATTTTTCCGCAATTCGCGACTTCTCATTACACTAGGCAACATATTCACAGTCGGTGGAGTTTATTGGCCTTGAAGATTCGCTCAGTTAAACAGATCACCAATGTAGATAATTTGCATACTAATTGATTATACACAGGTGTTCTACACCATGAAGTGGCAACCCCGAAAATGTCGTAGCTTTTGAGAAATCAATTCCCTTGTGGGAATACTGAGCGGCGTTTTGGAGACACAGCATGCATCTATAGATAAGAAAAGCAAGGTTTCAAAAAGGGATGTCGGTTACCTAATCTGACAAAGAGTGTGCGTAATAAAGGCTGCAACATGGATAGCATTTTTGAGGTCAGCAATTGATTATCTTGGTTTATTTTTCTGGACGAAGGTTCGGACACCGAACATTAGCTAGAAGTCTGTCGGATGAGCTGATTGCACTGCACTGTACGGTGAGTGAGGAGGAAGTGTGGGAAAAGGCCAGTGAGTAAACCGCTTTGAGGGCAAACGACATTTTTCGGTTACCCAGACCAAAGAAGGGGGTGCATACGTATCCGTTGTTGTACCCCACCTTCAGCCTCCGACTCAAAAGTCTGGCCCGCAAGGTGTGGGAAGATGTGAGGTTTGTTCGGGGATCCTGCCCTTAGCCCCTGACTCAAAAGTCTGAACCACAAGACACAGGTTATTTGGGTTTTCTTGGAGGACCCTGCCCGGATCAGATGACCTGATAATCTGACACACTTAGCTGAAGGGGGCTTGGCTGGCATACCCCAAGTGTGCAGGATGTACGGTATTACTATCTCCCTCCTAATGCAGCCGCGCACAGCAGGTGCCTTTTGAGCAGCCCCGGAATATTTGGCTTTAAAGCATTGAGACCCTATTGAACAATGCGCTGGCGGTAACGGTCAAACGTTGGGCAATAAGAATGTGCGGTTTTTAGAGCCGATCTTTTTAAACCCGTCCTTCCTCGGGGGAAGGCTGCATCACTGGTTCCATGGATACGGATATGCTGGTCGCCTGGGGGAAACAACTTACTGCCTTCACTCTCCTATCGCAGAGGACAGTATGACTTTATCGCCAGGCCGCCTCGTAGCACGATGACTCCCAGCATGGGGTCTCGCTGCTCTTGAGCTGACTGCTCCCCTTTAACCTTCCTGGCATGTCTGCACATTGGGGAACAATGTTCCAGCAGGTGTAGCCCGCGGGGTCATTGCAGCACAGAAGCCTGACCACCAGAATAAGCTGACGGTTTTAGGCCGGGACTCGAACAGTTCTGCTCCAGGCATTTCTTTCCCGGCTGACTTGCGATTCCACAATTGCAACCCTACCTGCTCTATAAAAATTTTCTGTACGATTCGCGTTCCGGGTTGCGTTTTCACCAACTCACTCTTCAAGGAAATTTTTATACCCGACTCCACTATATCAGCCACACCAGTTAATCTCTACAGTTTCACTGTACAACATGATGCTGAGATTTCTGCTACCACTTATCCGCATTGCTAATCCCTCCACATCATCATTCTCACTTACGCCTTTTCTTCACCCTGGCCAAAATTCCAAAATTCCAAGTCCACGAGGCCTCAGTGGTGGTTTGAAGTTTTAGTTCGAATTGATCAGCTGGATTGCGCCGACTCTGCTACTTAGCCAGATCCGCTGTTCTGGTTCCTCATTTTCCGCAATTCGCAGTTTTTTTTACATACGTCTGGCACGATGCCTTTTGCTTTGCCCTCCCTTTTTTGTTTTTGCCCGCAACCTTCAAATTCTAACGTCTACATCGGATAATGTCCAATGTTTGTGACACTATCCCTTTCCGCGCAATCCACTGTGCCCACAAACCCCGCCAGTCATTCTTTTATTCTGACTGTAACACTATGATCATGACTGACGGATGCCACCCACCAGTTAGGAATAACACTATTATTATTATTTCCACAACAGCCGGAGAAAGGTCCGTCAACAGTTTCTTCTCTTGTTGAAGCAGTCTGTCTACTGCACTCCAGTAGTCGCTCGTCGGTTCGGCAGTTTACAGAAGTTCTTGTGCCATATATCCAACATTTCCACGGGCGACGTCTGCTTTAGTTCCTTTTAGCATCGTGGAGAATTTTTTTCGGTTTGGTGCTCAGCCCATAGAGTGCCATTAAACAATCGTGAAATATATTGTGCGGTCACTGAGCTAGGGTCACCTCGCCTTCCCCATTCTTCGTCCTGGGTTAGAGTGCGGAGTCCGGTTACTTGGAGCATCCGCCGACTGCTGCTTTCTTGACCTGGTTTTTCGCATAGGCAAGAGGTTCAGCAAGCGCTTCGATTTTCACCTACCAGATATTTTACATGGT
Source organism: Opisthorchis felineus (assembly GCA_004794785.1). Taxonomy (NCBI): domain Eukaryota; kingdom Metazoa; phylum Platyhelminthes; class Trematoda; order Opisthorchiida; family Opisthorchiidae; genus Opisthorchis; species Opisthorchis felineus. The sequence goes on from SJOL01006800.1 coordinate 409,690, forward strand.
TGTTTGTTGCCTTCACGCCAATCAAGGCGTCTCGGGTGCAGTTGTCCCACCTGGCAAACCGTAAACGTCATCGCCTGGCGTTTTCAACTGACCCACGCTCCCGACCTAAGCCTGCCACATTGAAGTGGTGGTCGCGCTTAAGTACCGCACTGATCATACGGGCTACACTAACTAGACCTTTGTTTCCTAATGTGCAAACATGCCAGGAAGGTTAAAGGGGAGCAGTCAGCTCAAGAGCAGCGAGACCCCATGCTGGGAGTCATCGTGCTACGAGGCGGCCTGGCGATAAAGTCATACTGTCCTCTGCGATAGGAGAGTGAAGGCAGTAAGTTGTTTCCCCCAGGCGACCAGCATATCCGTATCCATGGAACCAGTGATGCAGCCTTCCCCCGAGGAAGGACGGGTTTAAAAAGATCGGCTCTAAAAACCGCACATTCTGATTGCCCAACGTTTGACCGTTACCGCCAGCGCATTGTTCAATAGGGTCTCAATGCTTTAAAGCCAAATATTCCGGGGCTGCTCAAAAGGCACCTGCTGTGCGAAGCCGCATTGAGTGCATCTTTCCATAGGGTTAGGTCGAACCCCAGCAGCTGAGCACGCCCGACCAATGAGTCATTGGCTCCGGGTAAGATCCACAAAGGGAAACTTTACACTCCGCTGCCTTTTGGGTAAGTGTTTCGTGTCAGAGTCTAGGAGCGTGGTCCTATATCATCTCAGAATTCTGAATCAGATGCCAAGCACAGCCTTCTCAACCAAACTCTTACATCTTTCCACTGCCTTGTGGATCAGACTTTTGAGTCAAAGGCTCAAGGAGGGGTATCGTAACCGAACCCTTTTCCTCGGCCTGGGCAACCGAAGAGCATCACTTTTCCGCACAGTTATGTGCCTACTGATGTTCTCCTTAACCTCTTCCCACCGCGCAAACAAACGTTGCTGGGTTATTTGACTGTCAGTTACCTGAGAGATAGGTTTGATCCTCGGGAGCTGGAGAAGGCTTTTACTACCGGAAACACCCATGCCCTGTACCAACTGGTACGAATGACTGGCCCTGGGAAAGCAACGGTCAGTGAAACGGTAAGTGAAAATGAAAGCTCAATAATTCACTCGCAGTGGAAAGATGGACCCAACAATTCGAAGAACAGTTTAGCTGCAAGTAAGCGGTTCTTAGAGCCGATAATGATGATGATGAAACAGTCTGCCCAGCCTAATCACGTTAAAGTACACCTTGCACTGGGTTTTAGCAAGCGGTCGGCGTCGGTTTCCGCCGTAGGACGACGTGCAAGTCCTTTACGGTCGCGCTGGTGCTTGGTGAATTTTTCTCACAGAAGGAATTAGCTTTCAAGTTTTGTAAGCTGTTGTAAGATCCTGAAATTCGCTCGAACCGCTTGACTGAGTGCATGAGTTCGCGAACGCCTGATTACTGACGGCAGCTTAGAATTTTCGCAACCATAGTCGCAATTTTAACTGCGTATACCTTAGCCGAGAGAGAGGCAGTTGCTACGATCGCCTGCGTAGTTTAGGTGGCCCAAACTGGTGTGCCTCACCGGGTTGCATGGACTATTACATAGGCCAGGCAAACCAAAAGAAATGAAAAATCAGCACGCAGCCTTGATGGGAGTTTACTACTGATAGCACTCATGGTAGTGTGAGTTGAAGAAGGAAAACGGCTTTGGGATTTTGCACGAAAATAAGGAATCAAAAGGTTGTGGCAGTGATACCGGTTGTCATGCGATGTCATTTTATCGTGGTTTATTCAAGGTGTGTAATGTGAATTTTCATTTATTAGCTTGATTTCTTTAGAACTTCGGTACGTCAACATCCATGTGGTGCGTACGCACGAACTTGTTGGCATGTCGGTTTAGTTAAAGCAGCAGATTTTACTCGCCAGTTCAGTGTGTCCTGTGCCTGTGCTACCTGTGCCCAACAGCTATCTACCAGAGAAAGTGCTGTTTCATGTACCAAAGGATTGTAGTCGAAAGGTTCTGTAGCATTTAGCTGTAGTGACATTAACCCAGCAGAGGTTCATGTAGGCTCGCAATACTCATTACATGGATTCACGGATTGGGACACAGGATCGAGGTTTCGCCCAAGTTTACCGGGTTGATTTTGTTCTTGTCGTCCAGCGGCTGCCGTTCCCCTGAAAGGCAAAAGCGTAAAAAGGGTGTAGCACTGCTCTATAAATTCTCAGCGCGGGCCAGTATGTCTACACTCTGTCTGTCTACACACGCGCTGTCTACACTCACACGTCCTCCTACTGATTGGAAGTTTTCCGTGACTCTGCATCGGCCTGACTCTATCTGTGTCCATCTCCTCGTCTAACGTAGCTGCCACGGAAATGCTTATCCCCTGTCCGATTGCAACAATTTTGAAGGCCGTTACGGGGCTGTCCAGAAAACGAAGTGTGTCAGTGCAATGATGGCATGGCACTGCCGTACCCAGTCTGATGGCATTTCAGCAACTACTTGCTTCAGAATCTCGGCCGCAACCTCGCCCACCCGAATCTGTAATCGCAACTTCAAACAAATTTTTCACCTGGTCACAACCGCCGCGTTATAAACTGCTGAACTTATTGTTCAGATTTAACCAACCTAGTTTCCCGCCGCAACTTCAGTTTGCCTCTTCCACAAATTCAATTCGATTTACGGTGTTTATTTGGCCTTATGCTTTTTGTGACCCTAGCCATTTACTCGGCCGCCCAAGGTCACTCATAGCCAGCGACCGTTTTCAATTTTAGTTCAGGTCAGTCAGCTTCATGTTTGAACTAGTCGTGCCTCATGCCCATTGTCCTCGTTTTTTCTTTCGGTTCCCACAACTGCCGTGACATTTTACGTAACAAGTATGCTTCGTTGGTTGTGACTTCCTCTCCGTTGTGTTGTTGCCTGCTGCCTCAATCGGCATGCTCCCTACAAGTTGGGAAATAAACCTGTTACTGTTATCATTATTATTAGCGCCCACTGTTTAATGACACTGCCTCTTTTCCGCGCAATCCCCAGTACCCACAAACTTCGCCAGTCATGCTTTTATTCTGACTGTGTCATTATGAGCTTGACTGACGGCATGTCACCCACCAATTGCAAATAAACATTATCATTATCATTATTATTATTATTAAGTAAGAGAATCAGCAATACGCATAAATGATAGCAGGAATCTCGGAGTCACGGGGTACATTGAAACTGTAGGGACTCACTAGTGTCGCTGCTGGTGTGGAGTGAGGTGTAAAAGTTCAATGGGGGAGGGCGTTGTGCCAACGCACGAGACGGAACGCGAACTGCACAGAAAATGACTGACTTTGTGAGAAGCATAGAATGAAAGTCGACGAGATGTTCACATCCGAACGGAAGGTTCAGCCGATTAGAATGAACAAATCCCGGAGGCGGCTGGGGCTAGGTGAGGATGTTGTTCGAAGTTGCAGGTAAGGGAACGAGTGGGCGGGAAGGTGTCGTCAAAATTAGGAAGCGCATATTTTCGGGAGTGCCATCAGACTGGGTATGGCAGTGCCATGCCATTAATGCACTGACATACTTCGGTTTCTGGAAAGCCCCGTAACGGTCGTTAAGGTTGCCGCAATCGGAGAGAGGCTACACATTTCCGTGACAGCTGGACTTGTATAAGATGAATAGATTGACACAGATAGGGTAGGGCCGACGCACAGTCACGGAAAAATTTCCATCAGTAGGAGGACCATTCACGGATTCATGGATTGATACACAGGATCGAGGCGTCTGCCTAAGTTTCCCGGGTCGGTTTTGTTCTTGCCGTTCAGCAGCTGTCGTACACCCGAAAGGCACAAGCGAAAAAAGGGTGCAGCACTGCTCCTTAAGTTCTCAGCGCGGGCAGTATGCTTGCCAGCGCGAGGACTCGCATAAAATAGTGTCTAATAGTGCTTTGAACTGGCTTCTAGAAGGAGCGTGTACAACAGTCTGGGGAAGGTTATTCCACGCAAAAACTACCTTAAATGAGAAAAAGTTTGCTTGATGAAAGTGTGCGCTCTGGGCATGAAAATCTTCTTACCATGTCCCCGCCGTGTGTTAGCTGCGTCAACGGTGAAAAACCTGTTGGCCAAACCTCGTTCAAACAGGGCATAAGTAAGAATTAGGTCTCCTCGGAGGCGACAATGCTTCAGGGGAAAGAGATCAAGCACCACGAGGCGCGTTCCATAGTCCACGGATCTAAGGCCGGCAACCATTTTCGTAACAGCTCGTTGGACACGCTCAATGAGGGTTACGTCCTTCTTGCGTCCTGAGTAGATAACCTAGTTGGCCTATTGAAGATACGGTCTGACGTAGGCCCCATAGAGTATCTGGAAGTCTTTGCGAGTAATACGGGAGAAGTTGCACCGAATCATCCGTCGAACGGTGCGGAATGTCCACAGAATCCCTTTGCGATTCAAATGTCTGGGACGTTGTTCTTCTCCGAGGGTGCGCTGTAGACTGTGATGAACTGTTTGGATGTTTTATATACATGGAAGGACAACTCATCCTCCATATTTGTTGAAGGTAGCTGCCGTAATTTAACTGAACTCAGGTAAATTCTTATGCCAGGGAAACGTCACAATGGCATGCTAATTTGGGAGGGGAATACTTATATCACAGAAAATCCAGAGACGGAATGGCATATGCACACTCGTCATTGAGGGAAGGACAGCGGTCCCGTCTTTCATGCAGCGTTAGGGGTAAAAAATATGGCCCATATATTTAAGGAAATTTACCAACAAGGAGCCGCTCAGCGTTAGCTCCGTACCAATAATATCGCTGTACCTGAGAGAAAAAAGGCGAAGCCAAAGGTGATTTTAAGGGCACGTTCAAAGTGTTTGTTTGGCAGCTAAAAACCCTTGATATTAGAGAGTGGGGTTTGTATAGGTCCGGTATAATCTGTAGGACCTAGGTCAAGATAAAATCATCTTCGTCAAAGAACGATAGTGTGGTGGAAGAGATTGATCTGCCTTCTTAAGCAAAGTTCGGATTCGAGACGACTACGTACATTTCGAACAGAACAAACGAGTCTAAAGCAACCAGGCTAGTAATTCGGCCCCACGGAGGTTAAAACGACCCCAGCAGGTCTACCGCATATTCTTTTATTTCAGAGGTTATTCATGCATTGATAGAAAGTAGAAGGTGAAAAATGTGGAACAGAAGACCGCGCTGTTTGCTTAGCTTGTTTGGGATGCTAGCGCAGTTGAAGTGGACACACCTAGAAGCAATTTTTCTAGTGCATTCCATGGTGGCCGAAAATACACACTGTACCCCTCACCAATAAATCCTTGTCAGGCCCTCCACAGTAATATTTGAGAGTGGCGTCAACCCTAAGATGCGGGAAACAAGGGGGCGGACGATGGGAGTGAGCTTGGAAGGTGCGCAAGCAGGCTTTGGGTAGTCAGGTTTGATGTGGGAAGAAAAGTAGGGTAACGTGTTAGAACGGACTGGGAACGTGCAGCTGTCGGAGACCTCAGGTATGCGAGCGCTGAGAGTAGTGAGACAAGTTTTGGGCCTATACGGTGACCTCGCGTGCACCATTACACTCCAGAGCAAAAAAACGGATGGGTATATTCATCCAGTACTCTGGAAGCACGGGGAAAAACGGAAATGTTGTAGCGTCTTACCAGGACCACTGCAGCAATAGGCAGATTCTTCAACTTGTCCCTTTGCATTCTGCGGTTTATACATACTTGGCGCATTGCTTCGTTAGAGCAGAGTTGTGAGTTTTCTCCCGCCTTATCTAAACAGGTACCCGAATGAACGCTCATTCTTGATTTCATTCAAAACGTTGTATCACTCATTAACCACTCACCTTGCTCAAGTAGGCACGAAATTTCCGGTTCCCTTCAAGCTAGACCCACTGGCGTCTGCTTGCGCATCGCGCATCAGTTCAACATCTTCAGTGTTAAAACTCCTCTGCACAACTGATCCAGGGCTTGGGGATGCGGGTCTCCCGGAAGGTTCACGTACATAGCTTCCGGCCTACGAGATATTCCCTTGAATGAGTCACCACAGATGGAGACGGTGGTTGCACTGAATTATCCAGAAAAGCCAGCGGCCTAGATCACGCACCGCGTCAGCTGGTTGCAACCTGGGGAGCGCCAACAATGAGGGATATTTCCATCTAACAGCTTAGCTTGGTAAGTGACGTTGTAGCTGAATACAATTGGTGCCAACAACCGAGTTATGAACAGCCTACATAATCCCTATCCAATAAAGCTCTGATAAAAGGAGTGGGCTCGTATATTCCATAACGCAGAGGCCTAAAGACAACATTATGCAGTTCTACGAAAGTCAGATTCAACGAGTGGCGAACATCGCCCCGAGTAACAGCGACTAAAATCAATTCAATCAGTCGAGAATGAGCCCAGGTGAGTACTTGGATGAGCTGACAGGTATAAAATGACACCAGCAGTACAACAAAATGTGTATGTTGAATGCGACTGGAATAGACAGGTTGCAGTTGCAGGAAGCAAAACCTAGGAAGCGACACGTACGTGCTTAACCTTTAGTTCTGCTGCTGTGATGTATCGAGAGGGACAAAATTAATACATTTGTACAACACAGAAGCTGCAGGGACCACGGATATAAGCCCGATGTCTACGGCAGTCGTTCAAGCAAACCGCCTTTTCCCGATCTAGTCATAGAACGCTGGGATAAATAAACCAGTCAATGTGCATCCACAAGATGATGCACGTCAACCACTTACGGGAGTCGAGTCCCAATTCAGAATCTATCAACTACTTTCTTCGTCTCTCTCCAACAAGCGCAAAAGCTGATTTTCAACTAAACATCCTGAGGCCGAATACTGTGATTTACAACCACCTGGATTGTTTGACTAGCTGTATACCCCTCCGATAGTTTTGCATTCCACTGAAAGTACAAAGTCACTCACTCAGACATCCCGTCCAACCTGCGCCCAGTTCTGTCTAATATGCAGTACGAGTAAATGATTTTTCATCCAAAATTTCCAAAAGGTATGGGAAACGTGCCGCGCCTGTTTTGATCCCTGTATAAGTCTCTGTCAGCAATTCCTTGTTATCAGTGGGAGTAAATGCTCACTGGACCTCAAAAGCCCAAGGCTTTTGAGATGCATATTCAACCATATAGTTAAGTAAGCGAGAACAAGCTGCCAACCAGTTAAGATACCTTCGACTTCAAATATACACATAACAAGCACTTCGGTCGTAACGTGTTCAAACAGCACTGACGACAGAACCCGTCTACCAACCGAATGATCTGTCCCTACCACTTGCTGGGGCTACTAGCTTGTGGAGGGTGGGAGCGCAGTCTAACCCCGTGAGTTGATAGCATATCCGACACTTTACCCTGAACAAGTTCGCATATACTTTCTTCAAATTACACTCAGCACAAGAAAGTTGGTGTCGCTGACGGTACACACCGTGAAGTGACGAGTCTGCTGACGGAGCCCATGCAAATACATTACGGACAGCACCTCCTTCGGAACACAAAAAAAGCATAACACTTGCTTCCCAAACTCTACCGAAAACTGACTAAAATATTCCACTCCTCGTAAGCGGAACGATGAATCTCCGGCGGACGCGCGCCCTAACGGGAGAAAAACCGCCATCCCAGTTCTTCATATGGAATAAATAGTCTGCACCTAGGACAAGTACGTTGCACTTTTCAACCTTGGTTTCTACCCGTCAGAATCTAGAATTGTTGTTGAAAATGAGCAGTCTTAAACCGTCCCAATGTGTTTATTAGACTCATCACAGAAAAAAAGAGCCGAATCCGTTACTGAATGGTGGGCTAGGAGGGACACTGGTCAGGAGACACCCAACTGGATGCTACCCTAGGCTTACCTCCGAACCAGCAAATGTCATCAATAAATGTGGAGTAGAACCTTCTGGGAGCCACAGCCACTGTAGTGCACAGTGGTTTCTCACAGCACTCCTCCTGTACTCAACGCATGACGACTAGCCTCATCCTATTAGATTCTGCTGAACACGAAGGGCCCTATCCCGGCGTGCTCGAGGCCCATCTGACCTGAATGATCATCAGCAGTCTTTAAAACGAGACGAACATGCGAATGGCCTTGATAATTTTGTTCATTGGTAGAATGTGCTGAATAACTCGACATGACAGGTCGAATTTCAAGCAAAGTACAGAATCGCTACATCCTCTGGATTAGCTGGTGAGTGGAAGTGGTCTGCCGCCATATTGTCGCAGCCCAAGCTTCTCTAGTCGAAGGGACCAGTGGTTGCTAGATGTCAGGTTCGACACGTTCCCTTCGAAAACAAACGCAGAGATTATGTCATTGCACCACCTCCCAGTTGTGGCATTAAACAAAAGAATTGCCAACTACAGGCATCACTGATATTTGCACCCAAAAGAGTGGTAAAACATTTTTGAAAGCCAGTGATGACAACAATTCGGTGCAAGAAACTTGCAACGAGAAAAAGTGTTGCCGTTCAAATATGTGCTGTCAACCTGAGCAGGTTCCCTTTATGTCCCTCGCTGCTTTCGTTGGAGTGGAAGGCAAGGAATGATGAAGGTGAGCGTTTTGGGAACTGGCTCCCCACAGCCACTTGTAGTCCAACGGGGGGAGATTAAGCACTTCCAGGCGTCTTCCGCTGTCCACAATCCGAAGGCAAGCAACAATCTTTGTGGCCGATGTGCCGAAACATTGGTAGCTCGGGAGAGCTTACTGATTATTGATCAGGTGGCTGCTGATCTGTTAACCGAGTTTGGTAATTGACTCACAAGCATTTCGTCACCATACGAGGAAACATCACCATCCAACCGCGCACTGATGTCCCATCGTATGGTGGTCGTACGTCGGGAGCGTCCGACACAGCAGTAGTCCATCCACAATCCGGCATGAACCACCTGGTTGATGTACTACGGGAGCCGTGAAATATACACGTCTTAGATAATCTTAAAATCCACAGATGTCAGTATGTTTCCAGTGGTTAAATGACAAGGACGCAAAGGAAGATTGTCAGGTATCCAGATTCTTCGGGTCCAACCAGGATATTGCCCGATGTCCTTTGTCACCAGGCGTTTCATGACTCTCCGCCGAACGTTTAGATGCTAAGAGGAAAATGCCAGCGTAAAGCTTTTCCGGTTTAATATCTACTAGGACTCCATTGGCATCGCAGTTCTAGGAATTGAGGTTGTTACGGAAAAGAAGAGCTAGGCCCATCATGGCGTCCGGCAGATCATCAAGGGAGATTGGAAATTAATGGTCCCAAAACACAGCTACGAGGGATTCTTACTGTTACCGGTGAGGAAGAGCAATAGTTTGAACCGAAAGCCCGGGGTGAAAAGAATACAGCAATTCATCGCAGCACTGCCCCTTCAATTCCGCGTGCTTTGAATTCATAGAGTACTGAGATGTAGGGAACACCAAAGCCCATTGCATAGCATGGAGTTATGACATCATATGAGTCTGACGTCATTTGCTTGGATCAAGTAGTATATGAAAGGAGCATAGCTATAACACAGGAGTGGTTAGGCATGGATCTGTGTTGCGCGGGGGATATATTAGGTTGTCAATAGTTGAGTGCTTTTGAGTACTTTTCTCATCCGCAGCCAATATTATCCTCTTTTCAGATAAATAGGATGAAGACCGTGCCAGCAGATTATCTGATCAAATTGAAGTTGTATAAGGTTGTGAAGAATGATTTCACAAGAGAACATACTTGGTTATACCTCTCCACGTGGTATTGGATCAAATACCTTGAAAGGCAACTGTAGTTCGGTAGTGTGCCGATGCACCACTGTGGTGCCGCATCTAAAGGCTTTTTCTAAACCCTATTCACTGTACTCAGGTTGGACAACCAACAGTTCCTGCTTCACTCAGCTATCGATACGGCATGGTTACAAGCTGCTTTGCGTAGGCCTAAAAACACACGCTTCACGGAAAAGAGCAAACCAATCACAAGATTGAGATGATCAGCTTTTCAAGCAGTGTAGCACTGATGTAGCCCAGAGAGCAAGGTCCAGTGTGTCGTATATCTAGGCATATATACATGTGAATGATGGTCGCAGCGCCTGTAGTAATTGGGCTGCGCGCAAGGCGACTCGTACGTCATTGCTGCGATATGTTCATCTACCCACAGTTTGTTGAGTAGTCCGGGGATTATCGAAATTTCTTTGTCAAACTGGGATGGCCGACTAATGGTTGAGATATTGTTGGGTCACACCGAGACCGCTTGACTTAGCCTGACGACATGCAAAATTCGTCTGAGAGGACAATTCGATTTTGTATTGACTGAGCGTGTAATAGATTTATTCGAATATCAATTCATAAGATTTATCCACCGACGAGAAGCGCCTGTGGTCCTAAGATCACCGCCGAACATTCTGGTCTTATTTCACTATCCACATGAATAAAGTAATATGCAAGATTGTACTAGTTTTGTGCACCTTTTGGCATTAAGCCTGTAGAGTGGTTCGATCATTTTGAGTTTTGATGAAATCTGCCCAATGAGGCGTTGGCGACTCAAAGGCTTGTGTTGATATCGCAGTTAAGTCAGCTTTTTTCATTATCTAAGTTTGTGTACTGGGCAGTTGACATCATTTGGGTTTTAAGCAGCAAAAATGGATTGTACGAGAAGTTCCGTATTCCAGTTGTGTATACTCTTCAATAAACTGGTTTCTGGACCAATCTCCACATTCAATACAGCTGAGAGGTTCGACGAAAATAGTGCAGTTAGCAAGAAACATGAATAAAAGTTATTTAGGAAACCCGCGTGCTTATTTACGCCACGACAAAATATACAACTGTCTTGACTGGGAAAAGTGGACCTTATCACAAGGAATCCAACAGCTCATCCAGCGAAGCATTAGTGGCTGAGCAGGATGATGTTCCTGGTAGCTTCGGCACGGATTTTCTGTAAACAGAAAAATATTGTTCAGGGGTTGCAAAAGTGTAATGCGAAATGAAACAAAAGACCACAAGCTTTCGAGTTGGTGACAGGTTTATCAACGCTATTCGGTCGTGTGGATAAAATTGTCTTCTACAAACAGTTCAGCCCAGTCAACTGGCTTACACCATCGCTGTTTCTGAGACGGCATATTTCATCATGTGCTGTGTCTCAAAACCTACCTTATCAGATACTGACTCCTTGTTTTCTGATAAATATAAATAAATATAAACATAATTCCTGACTGGAAGGGTGTAGTGAGAAAACGAAAACTTCAGCCACGCGAATCCGTTGGTCCCTATTGTGATTAGTCACGTACGTTTAGCGGGATGGATAGATTAGCAGTTCCAAACTGCTGACAAGACCACGCATCCACCGACGAGCCCAATTTCAGGTGTAATTCTTCGTCACAGAGTACATTGACCTGACTTTACTAGGCCGGGAGATTCTTCATGAATCTCTAAAGCGAAGGAGGATCTGACGAGGTTCTCGGGATGAGATATTTGGTACCAATTAGCATCCGATTAACTTCGGAGCCCACACCACCGTAATTTTCAAACGAGCGGCCAGTTTGAGGATAATACCTAACTAGTTTAGAGTGTCAAGAGGCATTTTGCTACTGTTTGCACATCCATATGTAGGGAATAACTGTCGGTTTCAAGGGCAGCTAAAAACTTGAACCGACTCATACTTAAGTAAGCTCAAATTGCTTTCATCTGGTGAGCTGGATCCTGGTAAGATTAACCAACACCTTACACTGAAAGCTCTGTCTAAATCCATGCGCGAATTTTTGTGACCAGCCGTTCGTAAAGTACGTGCAATATGATGTTCAAATAAAGCACCAGATTGATGGGAACTCGGGGACCACGCTTGCTTGTTCAGCCCAAGGGCGAAACCGGTAGTGGGCTTACTCATACCCTTACTCAGCACCCTTAGAAATAGAGTGTTATATAAAAATAAAGCAGACAATCGGCTTCGTGAAGTCTTCTATGGCCATGAAGGAACAGCAGTGCTGTTTTTGATACTGGCTGCTTCAGTCTAGAAACAAGAGATACCGACTACTTTCCAGATGGTTTCTGACAAGACCATTCAGTCAACCTTTCAAGAAGGCTAATAATTTCCCGATCAGACCTTTATAAACCAAGAAATCAGGAGTAATAAAAAGGATTGAAATCTATCCAGATGACACTTTGCCTGAATGAAGTTTAACTCAAATAAACTGAGGCCATTCTTGTACACAGTTCCGAAATAGCAGTGAAGAAGCCTGAAAGCTCGGAGAAGTGATAATGCGACTATTTGTATGCTCACATTGCAGCAATGTTAGCTCGCCCGCTTAGATCTCAACCCATTCGAAATTGTTGGTAAGGCGGACACCCTAGGTTTACCATGTTGTATTTCTATACATTAGACCGCCCACAACTTATTTTTCTTTTACAAGATATACTCCGGTGAAAGTTTTGCTTTCCTGAATCCAAAATGAAACCAGACACCAGACAAACACTAGACTAACAAATGAAGAGAAACGTGAACATAATTTGAGCACAAGCGCTTAGCATTCTATGCGACTAATGTAACCTGGAACTCACACAGTCTTGGACTTCCCTCCTCTGCGTGTTGGAAAGGCTCGGCTTAAAACACTCTTGGATGTGCGCGGAATTTTTGGTAGCAGTTCTTCTCCATCATTTAACGAATCCTCCGAGGCAAAGGATTTTGCCAGCGGTTCAGGCTCGCTGGTATCCTTCGTCAGAGACGCCCCATGGAGTGTATGTGATGTTTGGCTGAATAGGGAGAAGCATAATCAGCTATAAGAGTCCACCACACCTTCCCTGAAGCTCCGCTATCTTGCGTTTCTTCTCATTCAGGACTTCCACAAAATGTTTCAACAATATGCCTTCTCGTGCTTCGGTATCCGCCACCAGTTGGTCATACTTCTATAATACTGGAATAAAACCCAAGTTAATCGTATGGTTCACCTTAACTGCAACATCCGCTATTTTCCGAAACTTCTCGTGCTCCTCCATCACCCTTGAATTTTGTTCATTCAGCTGGCGAACCTGATGGGCCAACGCTTCAACTACTTCCTGTATGTTCTGCGTTGGCGACTCACTTACTGGCAGTGAAAGGGTCCCGAATTTAACCTGGCGAATAGGTCACCAAAACCATGAAAACAGAGCACCTGGATTCCTTTCTTTACTTCCTTAGACCACAGTATCTGAAGGCTGGAACCTAGCCTCTCGACGGTGAACTGAGGATCTGTTGGGTAAAGCTTGAGAGCAGAAAGTAGTTTGTATTTATATTGTTCCACTGTCATAGTCGATTGCGTTTTCAAGGACTGGAGATCGCGATCAGTGTCTTTCGAAAATAGACGAATGTAAACAACGGAACCTACACACGTTCCGCCAGAACTGACCGTTTCCTGTCACCAAGAACAACAGCTGGCTACCGGTACACACACAAATCAACAAATATTCATCTATTTTCATACAGATCGGTAGTTCGTTCATTGTTTACTCCAAAAAGTTCGTGAAGGAATCTGTAAGGTAACAAGATCAGCAGCGCAATAAAATTATAGTGGTTATCCGAGAGTAATAGAGCATTTAACCCTAAAAAAGGAATTATTTAAACGAACCAGACTGATGTCACTGGTTAGGCGATAAGACTACAACCCTAATAATATGACAAGATTTGTCCTATATGGGCCAACCTCCACAACGTAGTATGAGTACCCTTCAAGATGGTTTCAAACCATGATTGCAAAACTGACCCAATCAAGTGAAACGGTTCCATGGTGGATGCATGAAAACCACAGGGAGTCAGTGCAGGATACGTCTTGATGAGCAGCATTCACCCCGCAATATACTCAAGTAAATGGAAGATGATGTTCTGTCATGCGAATCCTCGTTAGAAGTAACAGCCAAGTAAGGAACACTGTTACTTTCACCTTCGCAGGTAAGTGGATAATACTTTCTGTTGTTGACAACATCCATACGTTTGTCGCACTACCCGATTGCCTCTCCTTAGTTCTAAGACAAACCACGAAAAAAGACCAAACCAAGGCGTTAAGCGAACAACAGTGAGAAGAATCTTTATGGTAACACGCGCAGACTTTATCGACCCAGAATAATGACTCAAATGCATGGGTGGCCAAGTTGCCCTCTTCAGCTGTTTACTCTCATACTTGCAACAAATGACTTTAAGAAACAAGTCGTTCACATTCATCGTCACAATGCACCGTGTGAGCGCTAAAACCAGACGAACGCCCATATTCCGACTTCAGCGACTAGCTATTTATCTGAGAGTTTGCAAGTTCCCGACCGGGCTAGTCACTCACCTATCAGTGTCCGTCGAAACAAAAGAATCGACCAAGGTTGATCGAAAATATATGCTGGTGTCGTAGAATTTTTCAACGTCCTTGTCATATGCAACCAATTCTGTTGTTATTAAAAGTGTAAAGTGCACTTTGAAGATCTTATTTGCATAAAATTACTTCTCCACATACTACTGAACTTCTTAAGAACAATACTCCAACAAGAAGCACTTTTAGCGATCCGTGGGTCGGCTCTTGCCGTTGTATGCACATCAACCGAAGAAGCTAAATGAGCATGACAGACCTGTGGATGTCAGTTCACCATCATCCTTAGTTATGAACAGCAATAAAAGGCTCCTCAGACTGATGAATAAAAATCCTTCCTACTGGGGGACTTGCCTGACCACTTTCCACAAATTAACACCCATTTCAAATACTGGCACTGCGATAAGTGGTGGTCGGCTTTGGACAGGCCTCATTGGTCGCTAAATATCACATTCACTTTATTGACCAAAAGGTTGAGTCAATTTAGAAAATCAAACTGACCGTCCCGTCTGAAACCACTGGTAGTGCGAAAAACAATCCCAAACGACATTGATTCAGTTTTAGGAGACTATTACAATCAATGCTTAATACAGGGATTGACGGCCATACATACTCGATAAACTCTACCAAGCTAGCGCCATTGCACAGACCAAAGTATCCAAATATATAGGCAAATACCGAGTAAAATGCGACCAAAAACGCATGGTCAGTAAAGAACCAAACAGCTAGACCCAAAAGATTTTAGGGGTCCGGACCACAGGGGAAATCACCGAGCCAACGTTTTTATCAACAGTTGTGGTCTGTGAATAAATATGAAGATTTGGTACGACACTCGCCCTCCTAACGATTAGCTTTGACTGCGCAATATAGTAATAACAGAAGTTATCGCAAAAGCAGGGCTGCCGGATAGTCGTATAGCGGGTTTCGAGAATGGGGTGAGATGAAGGGGGTAAGATACTAAATGAACTACTCTGTTGTACACGCCCAGTATTGCCTTCCTACGAACAAAAGGGACCACAGGATGTTCACTAAGATCATAGGTTACGAATTTCTGCTCAACAGACCGACGAAGGCACACGCTAGCATACAAATCGGAGGTTCAGTGCTCGTATGAATCCGTCGGCGACATTGTTAACGGGGGCACTTTTCACGCTTGAGGGAGGGGGCACCTAAGCTCCAAGAGGCGTTACGTAGCGGTGAAGGTGATTGCGAAGCTAACACCCCCTCCCGGACAGGACTTCTCGCTTAGTCTGCGTACGTCGTCCCCGAAGAATGCACGTAAGACCTAAGCATTGTCATGCACCTCAACCCTAAAAACGAACCCAGTCTTTTCACATTTCATTCCCTGGGATCACAGTGACCGTTAGGCAGTGACTCATGGTACGTATGATATAAGAGTCGCTAACAGTCACAGGAGTGAACGCGCGTTGATTGACTGAATTCCACTAGACAGTAGTACTGACGCTGCTCTGATGCGTAGTTCAGTCAGGGTGAATGTCAGTTAATGCGGCAACCAATGTTTGTGATTTCAGTGTATGCTCCAATTAACGACACATCGTGCTCTGAGAAAGATGCCGGATGTCTAGATCTATCTGGACTGCTTCGTCAAGCGAAAAACACTGGTATTACCGTTGTTGCGGGGGATATGAAGGCTCAAATTGGTACACTGCGTTCTGTGGAAGCACATCTTGGTGCTCGGGTAAGAAAGTAGCTTTATTGACAGCACTCACATCTCCGGTCTTGCTTCTCAAACAAACAGGCAGAAAATAATCGAGATCGACGACCCTAAATGATACCATAGAATCCAATACCAATTGTCGAAAATGAAGCCTAGCGAGATACACTCATTTGCAAACAAATTTGGTCTTGCGAGAGACTCACCTGGAACCCAGCTGAATCTATCGTTTATGATGTTTCTAAGTGAGTGAATGAATGAATGAATAAATAAATGAAGCTTACCCAAACGATTTAGGAGAAAGAGTTCTGGTGGACAGCCAAAGCCCAGAAAGGTTAGAAGGCTTTCGGCGCCAAGATCAGTAGTGCCCTGCATGGGTGAATTCGCTAGACCGGCCACAACGCTGCACTCAGTGAAACAATCAACAATGAAAGCCTCGAAGCAAACTACTCGCGAACGTCCTCTGGAGGGACGGGCTACGGGCTCTGAGGATCAATCCAGCTGGATGCGTGCAATGCAACCCTTTGAGATGATTGATGGGGTTGAATGGGATACAGTCTACTGCCATCGAACAGAAGACGAGGTGAAACGCCAAATATCCTTTCCTATACACGTAGAGGCACCAGATCCTCTTAAAAAAACGGAAAGGTTATGGTAACTTGTTTGATTGAGCTACTTCGCACTACCTGGGTCTAAGGAAAATACTTTCGAAAGAGAGCGCCTCTGTGATAATACCGATCCCTGAAAAGTAAGCGAATATTGTGGGTAAACCACCGCCGTATCAGCCCCATATCTGTTGTATCCAAGGTCCTTTCGAGTATTAAGCCGAACAGCGGTAGATGCATATCTGCGAGAAACAGGCCCGGCGCCGTTCTGGATTTGGTAGATAGACCACACCTTTAAGCCCCAACAAATGCAGTGCGACTTCATTCAAAGACAGATGATGACTCTCTGTCTCGATGTAAGAGTTGCATTCTGCTCTACTAATCATTGGGTATTATGGTGATGTCCATTGGCAAATGATATTCTAACCAAAATCATGACCTGACATAAATAGTTGTGCGCTAAATTTTGTGACCGCGTAAAGATATACAGCAAAACTTTCGCCCCGATTTTTCACATCAAATGGTGTCAGGTAAGGCTATCCGCTGTTCCCATTTCCTTTAGATTTGGCAACCCTAGTAACTCCGGAATCAACTGGGCTGGAAGTGAGCTCAGGACGTTTACTGATGGAGAACAAATACGCGGATGGTACAGACGGGCAAAGAAAGATGGATAAATTCCGCTGAACGATTTTGGTATGCAAGCCACACTCGAGAAGTGCAAAGCGTTGCTGCAAAACTGGTTAGTGAACCAAGTACAGGTGAATCGATGTGGTCGGCCAATCAGTTTACCTGGGTAGCCACATTAACCCAAACGGTCTGGCCAAACACGAAGTAACCATGCGAATGTGGAAGGCCAGGACAGCTTCTGTCAATTTGCTGGTGTCAAGGTGACACCAACGCATACGTCTAAATCACATTCTACAAATCCGCAGTATGTTGTATATTCTTATGTGGTTCACAACGCTGGCCTTCGCAGGCGCAAGGCAGTAAAAAGCACTCAATGTTGTATTGCTGGTGCCTTTGAAGTATTTGGTGGAAACTCCGGACCAGTGATGCTGAGAGAAAGGAATCACGAGCGATAGATGAGATTTCATACGTTACGCTGGCTTGGTCCCATGCTCCGAATGCCAACTCCAACCACGTACAGGATGAAGACGGTTCAAGCGAGGTCAAGTCACGATGTGATACCGAAAAATAAGAGCATCAACAAAGCTAATTGCACTGGGAACTGTCGGCGGCCTGGATGTGGATTCCGAGACAGGCCACATCACTGACTAGTTGCGCCCGGTTACGTACCCAACGGCATCTGTGTATCCGAGTTGCTGCTCTTAAGGTATAACTCGACATTTACACCAACCACTGAACCAGCGGGACAAACTTCAACAAGGGCATGACTGGATTTGCGCTTTAGTGTCTTGAGCACTTCAGTCATCCCAATCCAGTACTCATCAGCGAATAAAACTGTGGCAGCTGAAACGATTGTGCGGCATGTGCACGCCCGGTACTCGAGACAATTCAGTGGTATGGGATTACAGCTGACTGGGACGTCCGTGGTTCAAATCAAAACCTGGATTCCCGATTGTTCCTGTCTTAGGTTGGACGACTTGGTGGCATCTTGGACCTCGTGCTTTTTTTCGGGTTGCATGGTAGCTACGCACCGACAGGGTGGCATAGTCGCAATATTAGATTGTTACATTTTGTACAAGGAGCAGTTCGGTTACCACTGAACAGGTTCGTTGCGTGCATGTGTGTACACCTCCAGCATTCAGACTGATCCGGTGGTCACCGGTGTCAAATAAAACACTTCGTTGCATACTAATTGGTGCGAATGGCACAGAATCGATCGAAACCCCCGTTTGTCATGGTATTCACAAGAATGGACATATCAAAGGTTTAGGTAGGTCAATACTCAAGAAGTCGAAGCATCTCTCCTTTGTAGGCAACAGCACACATGAGATCGGAGTCAGCTGATACAGTTGCCACCATCCCACCGGAAGACCACCATCACGCTCGAACCACGGGCCACTTTTAGTACACCGACGAACACCTCTTCCATCCATTATGGTTGTGCTGTGTGTTACTGGGCTCATGTTCTCTACTTCTAGTCTACTGAAAGCCTCTCGGATACTACAAACTCAGTATTTGTTTTATGATTTAAAACGCTGCGTTCCATTTAGCTAATGACTAACGCAGAACGAATATAACGTGCAAGATGGAATAACTGCCCAATCTCGTCAGTCGCCACACATGCAACCTAGTCCAAAAGGAACGAACAAACGCGGTAAGACACACTACGTATAAGTGAAGCGTAAGGGTAAGCGAAGTGCACTCACTCATATATACTCGGGTAAGCGTAACGTGACTGCCTAAATGTTAGTCTGTACCGGCTACTCAATGACACCTAAACGTGCTTCAGTGATATCTATTGATAAAATTGCAACAGGACAGAAAATAGAATGGCCAGCTTCGAGTCCATGTATAAAAATACGTGACGACGTGGTCGAAGAAGCCATCCGGCCAGTGGCGTGATACTGAAGCCCAGACACCAAGAGTTCTGTCCGTTCGTCCCAAATAACATCCACGGCAGTTGTGGGTGAAACGAGAGATAGTGTAAGGTTGAGCGCACCGGCAGAGTTGCGTTGTGTTCCGGGACTGGTATACTTTGTGTAAGTATGAACGCTCTGGTTGGACGGGTTAATTTGTCAGGGTACATGTGAAGTATGAGGTTGAGATGGTGATGAGGTCAGTCATTCCAAATGAGACACAAAAGGGAGCGAGACGGTCGGCGGTAAGTCTGTATTTGACAGAAAGTGCCAATGAAGACAAGCCAGCGGTGTCACATTACATTAGCACCGCATGAAACATCAAATAGGTAAAAAAAGTGAAGGTGGAACATGAAGTAAAAGTAAACCTCCCGGAACCACCATTATAGTAAAAAATTCTTCTGATCGTCGCTACGGTCCACTAAATTTGTTGCATTGGTCTGAGTTTATCAGACACGGTGAAGGGCGCGCCGGTTTTAGCTTCAACGGTTTCCACAGTGACACCATCAGCGAGTTCAATCAGGGTTAAACCTGTATTGGGATCAACGGTGAATACACCCTGAAAGAAAACGACAGCGGATAGGCTTATCTACATAGGCAAATCAGAAGTGGTTCAACTATAAACAAAATGAATTCCACAGACACTGAAGTACAATTCGGTGGAAGAAGATGAACATGGTGTTTGTTAACTTACCAATCAACGTACTAGTGTTTGTCAGGAACGACAGATGAGCACGAATGTGATCCGCACCAAGCCACATGCCATGACAGTCCCATGACGTTACTTGGAACAGCTTACATTGGAATGTAGTTTGGCGATTCCACGAGCTGTGAGTTACTAGAGGGGCTGACCGGAGAGATGAACATGCAAGTGTATTTCCACTACAACAAACTTCCTACTCAAGTGACTCTCCTTCGTAGTTCCGGGGAGCTCTTTGCAATAGAGTTTCCTATCGTCTATCCCACCAGTCAGACGATTCGGTTCCTCTAACGAGCAGAAGCGAGAGCATAAAGATGGCAGGGAAGGTTTTCTGGGCAGTTAAAACTGTAGGCAGTGGAAAAGCGTGCACTTATTTCACATCTATTTAACTAGGCCCAACTAGGCCAAAGTGTAGGTTTGGCATTCAGGTGATAAGTAAGCCATGGTAATAATCGAGGAGTAACCGAAACTGGTATTCCATGCGGAGAACAAGAAAGCAGACCCTGTGATCTGGACGGTATTTTCCTGGCCCAAACAGATCAGTCGCACGCAGCTCCACAACAGGTGGATGTACGCAATGCTTTATTGGAGGACATGAATAAAACTGAAGTATTTTTGCGTTCCTCGAAAGCAATAAGAAGCAGACTGATAGCTCATGTGTTGTTTTTGCGACTACATTTGATTTGTGCGTTCGCCAACTTTTGCCGAACCTTCGCCGAAGTGACAACCTGTATTGCGTGGAGTGACCCCACAGCAATCATACCGAACCCTGACGGAGATACTACAACAGAAATTTGTTTCTATCCCTGAAGATCAAACCGTTCGAAAAAAGGACGAAGGAGTACGAAGGGGCAATCTGATTTATACGTTACAAACCAGCGATCGGCTGCGCGTCCGCTAGACAAAATTGATATACGTCCCTGGACATCTTAGATCCAGGGAAATTAGAAACTGGGCATTGCAAGTGCGGTTGGTAAAATAGCCTACGAGAAAACTTCAGTGTACTTGAACAGGAAAGGATTATGATGATTTGGTTGTGTTAAGGAAAAAATTGTCGAATCCAGAAAGTCTTACCTGAAAATATGAGCTCATGACGCGGTAACCATCATGTAACCCGTGAGGACTGATGATAATCCGACTGGCCGAATTGCCTGATCAACTCAGTAGCTGGCCAGAAGAAGAACCACGGCGTCTTATTGTGAGTCAACTGGTTAAAGTGTACTGTTTTGTATACGAAACCACGAATTTTTTAGTTCCATGAAATTCTACAACACATCAGGATTGGCTCACAAGTGCATGCTTTCAAAGTGGGTGTAAAAACGGTTCCTCCTGATTTTGCTATACAGTTCCAACTTGAAGTTAGACTTGCATAAAGCATGATGTAGTTGGGTCTGAAAGGCATTGGATCCACTTCTAGTTTTGTCCTGGTTAGGACACATCAGTTTTCTCGGACGGAATGGAACAATAGATTAGGGCTTTTCAGCAACCTCTTATGTAGTGTTACAACAAGAAGAAGCCATTTCACTCTATAATCACGGGGCGATCAATTGTGGTGAATGGTTGCGTGGAGCTGTGACAAGCGGTAAAAACTGTCAAACAAAGCGAAACGGGCCTGATCCTGCTATATCCCCCCTTATGAGTCCCAGCCACGACGAAGCGCGCAGTGGAGTGATTTTCACCACGATTAAACACGTCCTGCTTGATAATCATAATCTTCATATCCAATTAAATATCAGTGATTATCAGGTTCTCCAGAGAGATCACAAAAACGTTAGGAATAAAGATCAACTGCATCCAAGTGGCCGGATTCCCCAATAAACTCAGCGTGGGCTAAAACAAGGAATCACTTGGACTAGTATAACCACAGATATGTATGAAGCGTTTATTTCTCTAGACCATAGTTCAACTTCGAAAAACACAGTAACAACAGAGACCATTACAATACAGTTATTTACAGGTTAAAAGAAGCCAACGGGAATGAGTGAGTTCGACTTTGATGAGCACATGAGATTACAGATAAGAGTTGAAATGTCATCCAAAATGAGTTTGACCATGCAAATTCAGAAAATTGCAGGGTGCTATTATGGAAAAATAGTAGGACCTGGGAATACCGCTATTACGCCATCCACGGCTCAGCTGTTGTGTATTCACACACCACAATAAAGGCTGCAACTTCTTATCTCTGCAAGATTTGCGTGATGTAAACCGCAAATGATTTCTAACGACGATAAAATAACAATGCATACCTACTCAAATGGGTAATATATGCTGGATGAATGTTGCCAACTCGAAGCTTATTCAAATAAACTCACTTAAAAAGCGAATTAGATACATACTAACTGTTTGGAGGCGAGCCACTCAGAATAACCGAACATCACGTCAACTGAACGGATGTACGGCGAACCGGCTGGGGACCGGAGGGTACGTCACGGTTAGTTCCAATTGCGGACAATCAGAGCCGATTATTTTTAGCTCGGCGCTTCTCGCTCCATCAGGAAGATTCTAGCGTGACCTTGTGCAAAATAATGTGGTCACTCCATAAATACATCTGCAGCAATCTCCCGTTATCTCTTAAAAGTCTGCCCCAAGCTGCCATGCCTTTTGATCTATCATAGTGGACAGAACAGCAAGCTAAGGAGCGGGATAGGAGTTGCTAACCACATCACTAACTAAAATAACAGAACCAGGCACCCATTGTTTGTGTACCACGCGAGTTGGTTTTCTTCGACTTAACACGACTACTTTCACCAATCTGACGGTACAAAAGTAGTTGTAGTCAGCTGCCGAAAAAAGTTACTCGGCTAAACGATCGACTGCATTCTACAGTGACATCCAGGTGTCACTGTAGAGTGTAATTATTGACACTCGCTAGTAGAGTCTATTGTATCAGAGCCCAAATATAGAGTCTTGACCGGTAGATGTCTATTCGGCGTTCCATAAAGGTCATGATATTTGACAGTAGCACAGTACAGAACCTTACCAAATCAGTGATGATCGTATCCACACACTGGACGCCAGTTAGAGGCAATACACATTCCGAGAGAATCCGGGGTTGTCCTTTCTGTGAATATGAGAGAGAGAAGGAATATAAGGAGAAAAGGCAGTTGGGCAACTCACGAAGAACCCAGGCGCAGTTTGTCTCTGATTCTGTTGTCCCACCACCCAGTCAGTCAAGATAATACTTGAAAAATAAAATCCGGCGACATGATACGTCAAGTGTTCCTTCATAAAAAAGGTGGACTGGAGGGAAAACTGATGTTTATATTCACGCATCTTGCGGTAGCTGAGGTTAAACGAAACGAATTCGCCACGCGACGATCTTGGTACAATTATGAGTATGAGTGTCACAGTATTTATATTCTGGTATGGCTGTGATAAGACCGAGTCATAATATTAATTTCACTTCGATTAGTTGGACAGATACCTCGATTGAAACCCACCTATACCTAGCACCAGTTTTGTGGGATGCCGATGTGTTCACAGCCAGTTGATGAGTTCTCGCAGTATTGAAGTTCTTTGCATCCGAGTACGACATACAACATAACACGGTACCGTAGATGTCAGTGGCCTAAAACGTTCTTCTACGATGCTAGTTGCTTTGGGGGCTCTAAGGGACGCTGAAAAAAAAACAACTATTAGGACTGTGACTAACTTCTAAAACGCTGCATTCATCTGCGGATGTTAAATGCCTGACACTTACGGTGCACTGCACCAAATGGGGCATAACAAACATTCGATAGAAACAGTACTGCTACTTTGGCACAGACTCTTTCAGTGATGCTTCTCCGAAAAGGCCACCTTTGAATGAGAGGGACCTCCAGGAGGAAAGACATTCAGCTAGTCCGTTGGATGTTTCCATTTGTCTTGCTCCTCTCAGGAGAGAATAACTATCATGGAAGTCCGAAGCTGAACAGGTAATCTCTCCACGGAATAACAACCGCATTTTGAATCCTTTCAATACAGCAGAAATGCTACAGTTCATGAAAACAAAGTGGTAGCCAGAGGAAACAGGGATGTGAGAATTCCATCGCAGCTCCAGGAATCACAATCGTTCACAATTGGCCTACCTAAGAAAAAATGAGAAGTTCAACTCACATTTGTGACGTGTTCCATCATCACAACGACCTTAGTACGGGGAGCTGCGGCCAAATCCATTGCACCACCCATACCCTTTATTAGGGAACCCTTTAAAGCGGAGAAAAGTAAAAAAAACGGACCGAATACTTTTCCGTTAAATCAAAAACCGGAATAAAGTAGTAGATGTTCGAAATTTCTGCGACTAGGAGTCGATAAAAGGCTCATATACCTACCGAATTAGGCGCCAACCTAATACCCATCAACATTAAAATGGATCGAGCAATGTCCCTTGCTCTTAAAGTGATGGGGAGCCACGTCATACACCATAACCAAAAAGCATCCTCCATCATTAAAAGTTTCACTTTATCGCTTTGTTGCGCATAAGTTTAGTCCGACGGTTCAATTGCAATAATACTAGTCGTTCAGCTGTAACACCCCTTTCGGTGCCTAGGTGCCATGCCACCCGAAGGAAGCATGCCGGCTGAGATATCGCCAAGTTGACCAAACCTAAATAGGGACAGTCGAGATGCAGAGATTAGGTTCGAACCACGAACCTTCCGGTCAGTAAATCCGAGCTTTAACCACTCAGACATCTCCAGCTCATGGTTGGAGATGGTTGGATGTTTGGATATAATAATAATACGTTTGGGAACTACAATCCATTTGAAAGACCAAATAAGGAATCATCAGTGTTGCTTGGTCCAACCAATGTTCAGTATTGACTCAGTTATACAAAATTAATTTGATGTTGTGTCAATGCAAAGATTCCGCAGTATGCAGCACAGCTATTAGAGGTGTCCCAGTTACTATCTGGATGAGATTAGCATCAACTTTCTTCAGCTATTAGATAGATATTTCGCTGAACTAACAAGAGTCCGGTCCTCACGATGGATTTTTTTCTGGACAAAATATAGACCGGGATTTACAACTATCCTCTACTGGTCATAGGTGCTTAGGAAACCAGGAAGAAGCCAAGGTCCATTCGCGCCAGACCTCTCTAGTCTGAGTAAGAGTGAGCAGCGTAGTGCACAGGAAAAAGGCGCCGAGCTGAGATGTTTATTGTAATGAGACCGATTCCGCTGACTACTACCGTTGAGTCTGGTGGAGAGGGAAGAATTCCAGCTCCCTTTCAGCAGCCTGAGTGCGACCGCACACTGGATGAAGTGTGGCAGGGTGTTATGGGGCGCGGGCACATGCACGATTAAGCTATTATTTGATATTTCTTTAGTACAGTTCCTTAGAAGAGCAAAATTTGTTCCCGAATCCCAGCAAGATGAAATAGAACAGTGTTCGCAACACAGCATGTGTAATCCTAGGAAGTTTCACCGGCTACCTCTCAACAATCTGCGAATATCCCCTGATGTGATGAAAAACATCAAACTCAATAGGTAGAACAAATAATTATTAGGTGACAGTTTGAAAACTAAGACTATCCCGTCCCTGTTCTGGAAGGCTAACCGAACGCCACGTTGCATGCAAGACAATCTGCAGATGGACGTGCAAATGAAAAAGGAAACGAAGTGGCAGACAGAACTTACAGGTACCACCCAATTGGCCAAATCGCCCTTGGCAGAAACTTGAAACGCTCCGAGAAAGCTGACATCAACATGACCTCTGAAATTCGAAGAATCTAAGTTTAGATAAAATGCACAGTATTCGCAGACAAACCAGAAGCGAGCTAGTGACTTCTTTCTGAATTGAAAGGGATTATTTCACAAAGTGACATCAATCAAATGGCATGGACGGAATGAGAGAAGTGGAAGTGGGGCAAAGACCTTTCACGTACTATACGGGCGTTTAATGTGAACATACACTCCCTCGGTGCTGGCAGAAACGAATAACGCCGGATAACAAAAAAAATTCTGCTAGCCTATTCGGTTTGAACCAGCAATTCCTAACCACCAAGAGTACTCTTCTCTATTGTGGGATATTACGGCAGTTCAGTGGTATTTGACTTCAAAATCCGGATATCTCGGTGCATTTCATATGTACTCCATGAACTCGAAAACGCGGGTATATAATGATGCACCTGCATTCGGCGTGAAGACTGTGTACACGACTGAGTATCGACGACCACTTGCCCACATAGAATACACCACGTGGCAAGGAAACCATGCAGTACATGTCCCTCCATATGCCCCACTATGTTAGTTGTTAGCCCTTTGGCTAAGCTTGATAACGGTTTGCAAACGTCTCGTCACCAGTTCGAGGAAACATCATCAGTACAGTGTTGACGGGCAATCGAAGGCTGAAGGGTGGCGATAGAACGGAGTTTGTCATCATCATGATGATCACTGACAACCGCACAGCGATCATACATATTGGCGCTTAACCATGAGGTGCAAAAGCCTTAGTAAAAAGTAGGAAGAAAAAGGAACGGTTGGGTCCTAAAGGAAAACGATCAAGAATAACAATGTTATTCATATTTTGGACAGCATTAAAACAAACACATCCGAGGATCATATCGAATTAAGGCGCTATCGGCGGGACTGGGAAAGCGTCCCTTACGAACCTCACCCGACATAAGCCCAGCGCACAACGACGGGTAAAATTCAACTAGGTAGTCCGGCTGGAAAATGACAGAACTCATGCCAGCTCCCGCAGAGCATGAAGTTCATCAAGTATAAGCGGTGAGAAGCGACAGATATTTTTGACTACAGTGTATACGTACGGTTCGTTAGTAGAAAACACTATCACGAAGACTGTTTACCTATGGTAGGTATCTATATGAACGACACGACCGCACCGCATCACATTAGAATACGAACTGGCCAAGTACAAACGACCTTGCACGACCTTTCGGCTAAAGAAAGAAACTCCTGAACGCTATCCCCGACTGTGAGGATAGTAAAACCTTAATTCATAGCCCTTCCAATACCATACCTAGTGGAGAAAGTTTTTAACGCAGTAAACATGGTTCTTTCTAAATTTCTGAACAAAATCCTACCTTCGTCATTTTGGGTGTGAACGCGCCAAAGCCAACCTCCTGGAATGGAAGTCGATTAACAACAGCTTATACGCGGTAAAACTGGTCCAGTCCTGCAACATGAATTATTACAACGCAAGCAGATTCTGTTTCTTCTCTAATATCGCCTCATGAGCCCACGGACTGTGGCCGTGGAGCGTTTGAGAACGATTCTGTACAGTTCAGGAACTGAAGAATCGGATGGCAAAAGGAAGGTGATTTTTTTTTGAATTTTCGAACCGAATTCGGCGTGAATTTATTCAAAAGGACATTAAACATTTCGGCCACCGTGGGTGACCTTAAGGAGAGAATTGATCAAAATTGCGAAAATCAGGCGAAAAAAGTCAGTGATACCTGCCGCCACAAAGACGTCAATTGATGGATGCGCCACATTTGCAATGCCCACAAAAATATTATAAGTAATCAGTTTGACCCCTGATGATAATAATAATAATAATTGGCCAGGTGTAACAACCTTTTAGTCCACAGCTGCCACGCAGCTCGCACTGCAAACTCTGTCCTTGGCAGACAAACTCACGTCACGTCGGCACCATAGGTGTCGGAGGTTGGCAAAAGCTGTCCTGGCCTTCCCGATTCGAGAAGTAACCTCATCTCCAGCCAGTCCACCGGAACTTATACAACTGCCCAGGTAAACAAATTTATCTACCACGTCGATTGGCTCATCTGCAAGCATGAAATGTGGGTTTGATCCCACCCAGTCTTGTAGCAGCACTTTACACTTTGCAGATGTGAAGCGCATGCCAAACCGTGCGGCAGAGTTATTTAGGTTATTTAAAATCGTTTGCATTTGGGAAGAATCTGAACCAAGGAGAGCAATATCGTCCGCATACTCTATGTCTGTGAGCGAACGCCCCGGGAGCATTTCGACTCCCGAGGTTTCAGAGTCAGGCAGAGAAATTTCAAGCAGCATATCAATAACAAAGTTGAAGAGGAAAAGGGAAAGCGGACAGTCTTGTCTTACCCCAGTGGACGTGGTGAACTCAGGCGAGAGCTTCTCGTATACTCGTACGCGCCCACAGGAGTTCGCATACAGTGCCCTTATAAGGGATAGAAATTTGGAAGGGACACCTTTGATCGCCAGACACTGCCAAAGTTTCTGACGATCGACAGAATCAAAAGCAGCTTTCAAATCAAGAAAGACGACCAACGTGGGCCGTTTGAAGGAGTGGCGCTGTTCAAGGATTTGTCTCAAGGTGAAGATATGGTCGATGCATCCTCGACCAGGGCAAAACCCAGCTTGATTCTCACGAATCTGTCTCTCCCGAACGTTAGTGTGCACATTTGTACGTGCAACGATTTTGATAATTCCTCAAAGGTATGCAAAATGCCACCCCATAATAAGGTCCAGTCTCTTTGGTGAAAGATATACGAATTACCTGCACATGAGCCGCCAGATATTCTAAAAAGAGTACAAAGCTTTTTGGAGCGGGATTTTATCTCAAAAGGTTTCGTTCACTTCGTTCAACCTCCAAAAGGAGTGCAATAATCGAAATCACACAGACAAGAGAACGCATGACAGATGTCAATGTTCAAACAGCCAACTTCCTGTTTGAACAAATGGATTGTCTTGAGGCTGAGGGAGCCACATTGGTACGGTCCTGTTCTCCAACGTTGATCAGTCCTGGCCATACAGCAGATGGTTGCTGGCCCTAAATTCGATGGTCACATACCGGCAGAGCATGAATTGAGTCAAGCAGATGATGATTACTTGGATGTTGAACGCAGGCCAGTTAAAAAAGCTATGCACTAAGCTTTCAAAACTGTTTGTCCAAGCCATCTGACTCGACTAAGTGAGCACCAGATATCATCGAGATCAGCAGATCTTTTTGCTGTCAGAATGGCCATACCGGCAACTAGCGACTATGATCCGGCACGCAGTTCCCCTAAACGCCGGATAATCAGGAGCTTGAAGGATGATAGAGAACGCTGGTGGATTTCGAAGGCCCAGGAGATGGAGAGGGCTTTCGCTGCAGGCAACAGCCACGCCTAATTTCAAATGATTCGATCAATCGGTCAAAAGAAAGCAGTTGTAAGTGAAACAATATGCGAAGAAGGCGGAACGGCAATTCACTCCCTCTATCGTCCTCTTGAACGGTGGGCTGAGCACTTCAAAAAATAGTTCAACTGGTCACCTTCAACACAACCGCTGGAAGAACCCAGCGGGTTCGAAGGGAACATCGAAACCAACCCGCCATCAGCAACTGAAATCCACCGAGAGATATCAATTCCCAAGCGTGATAAGCCACCTGGCGCGGATGGCCTACAGCCCGCACTCTTCAACAAATGTGGCGATGACCTGGTGAACAGTCTAACGACCATACTACAGAAGATTTAGGAAGCAAACAGTACCAGTCGAATGGAGCTCCTCGACCGTCATCCAAGTCTTCAAAAAGGGCGAAAGAAAGTCAAACGAAAATCATCGTGGTATCAGCCTGGTATCCTTCGCATCTAAAGTGCCCTTTGGCATTATTTTGCTCAGGCGTCCCGCGTTGAAAGCTGCTTTTGATACTACCGATGGTCAGAAACCTTGGCAGTGTCTGGCGATCAGAGGTGTCCCTTCCAAATTTCTATCCCTTATGAGCGCTCTGTAAGCGAACTTCTGTGAGCGCGTACGAGTATAGGATACGCTTTCGCTTGAGTTCACCACGTCCACTAGTGTAAGACAAGACTGTCCTCTCTCACCTTTCCTCTTCAAATTTGTTACTGATGTGCTGCTTGCTGGGTTCGAAACCTCGGGAGTTGAAATCATCCCGGGACGTTCCCCAACAGACATAGAGTATGCGGACGATATTGCTGTCCATGGTTCAAATGGTTCCCAAATACAAACCATTTTAAATAACCTAAATAACTCTGCCGCACGGTTTGACGCGCACTTGACACCTGCAAAGTGTAAAGTGCTGAGTGGGATCAAACCCAAACCTCATACTTGCAGATGAGCCAATCGACGTGGTAGATAAATTTGTTTACCTGGGCAGTTGTATAAGTTCCGGTGGACTGGCTGGAGATGAGGTTACTTCTCGAATCGGGAAGGCCAGGACAGCTTTTGCCAACCTCCGACACCTATGGCGCTGACGTGACGTGAGTTTGTCTGCCAAGGACAGAGTTTGCAGTGCGATAGTGCGATCCATACTGCTTTATGGATCAGAGACGTGGCCTCTACGCGCAG
The DNA here is from genome assembly GCA_004794785.1 of Opisthorchis felineus. Lineage (NCBI taxonomy): Eukaryota > Metazoa > Platyhelminthes > Trematoda > Opisthorchiida > Opisthorchiidae > Opisthorchis > Opisthorchis felineus. Next base: position 439,667 of record SJOL01006800.1, read on the forward strand.
AGGATGTACGAAAGATGTCCGTGTTTGACCATCGGTATCTTCGAAGCATTGGTCAGTTTCGTGGGAACATCAGATTAGTAATGCTGAGGTAAGCCAGATGGTCTTAGGAAGAAGGAACTCTCCCGCGATGGACGAATTACTCACGCTGGATGGGGACCTCGGGACTCAACTCACCAATGGTTACGAACACTGGCAGAAATGCCCCAGTCGCACAGTCCGTGGCGCTCATGTATCTAAGCTATCACCTTCAATGCTTAGATACCCAATTCCTGAACTAACTGATGATGCCATCGCCTCCAAGGCTTGGCCGTATCTCCTGCACTCTCTCACTTTCCGGTGAGTGAAACTGTAGCAGCTGGAACAGTCTGTCTATGGTACACGGTTTATAGCTGATAAAATTGATTGATTGAGAGCATGAGCTGCATGAACAAATCAGAATAGTGCAGAAGACATCGGCTCCTGACACCAGTGAACATGTATTCTCTTGTCAGTGTTATTTTGATCGTCTCCTTTCTGTTGAAAGTTACCAGGGTCCACGAAAATGTTGAGTAGTGCAGTGTTCTATTACAGCACTGTTCAAATTCGTGTAGCGCATCAGGTGGCGCAAGCCACAAAGAACTTCAACCCAAACATGCAGAACGAGATCAATGAAAAGACTATAAAATGCGCGTGTGGAATTATTTTACGTAATCAAAAATTCGGACAAAAATGGGCTAGAACGATAGGAAAACACAACCACATTGTGCATGAACAGATCGAAACCCGATCAGTAGCCAGAGTCCGCTAAAGGAACTCGATGAGGAGCAACATATATTGTGCATCAACATCAGTCGACCCAAAAATGAAGAATCTCACATGTTTTTCAATGCTTACAGAACAGACTGAAAGGAAGAAAACGACTATCACCAAAGTTCCCATTAAGAACGACAAACGAACAAGAAACATGCACAGTCTGTTGTGCATACCCAGTACGCACAATAAGCTGTTACTCGATTTACGGATGAATGAGTAGCTATCCCAAGGGTTAGGACGACGATCCACTTGAGGCGTCTACAAATTCCCTCCGGATAACAGGCAAAACGAGTCAGTTTTAAAAGTTTCGTGTGACTCATCAATTAATCCATCAAGGGAAATACTCCATACACCAACTCACCCACGAACGACCTCAAAGCTTTCGCAGGAAGAGAAGTACGATGCGCCAGGTAGTTCCGTAATTGATTCTTTGCCGGCATTGATCAGATCAGGGTCGAGTTCGTTTTCATGGGGATAAGGTCCTACACCGATCATGCCGTTTTCTGAATGTATATGAACCGTCATATCTTTGGGGATAAGTCCAGGTATTAACGTGGGAATTCCGATGCCCAAGTTAACGTACGAGTTACTCCGTATCTCCAACGCCGCCCGTCGAACAATGCGCCACCGACCAGCCTTTCGAGGACTGGAATTCGAATAATGAATTGACGTCCACTAGAAACAACGTCCGCCTTACTTTTGAACAACATGTAGATGTTATAGCATTCATGCTAAATCATTACTGAAATCAACAATTTGGGCAACCTAAAGAAGACAGTATTATTCAAGAAACATAACCAATGTACAAAGACATGATATACCAAAGCATAACTACATAGTTAAGGTAGGTTTTTCATTCAAGACTAACTTCTTGTTAAATGCGTTTGAATTATTATCTCAAACATGAAGAAGGTCTTTGTGTATTCTACCTAGTGCCTCCTAATGACGTACGTCTCTACCCCTAAGAATAAAACATACAGATCAGTTACGGAGAACTCTCGACCCCCCTCAACGGACATACAGCGTCCAGTGAAGTATGAGAATATGTGAATGGTACAATGCCCGTAGACATTCTTAACAATAGCCCAGTTCCAAAGTACCAGAAGACAATCGAATAAACCAAGCATCAACTATTCTTACGACTGTGCCCGATTATCCAAAACCTGGATATTCAAACCAGGGGAGCAGTCCTTATTGCCAAGATGACCTGGAAGAAGCTCCCGAACTATACCATGACGTCAATCGCGGAAATTGTGTCACATAAAGAGATGGAACAAACTGTGCGAAACCATTGGATGGGATCAACTGGTATCTAAACGCTGAAGCTGAGCGTCAACGCATAAGCCATCAGAAAACATGTCGCGCCGAGGACAGTGTGTGCTAGCGTTGATTTGTCACCCCACACTCATACATGGAGTACGCTCACGTGGGCTATTTCGGAACAATTGAGGTGGCCAAAAAGAGAGAGTTCAATGCAGTTGGTCAGCAACAGAACTCATCACGTCGTAGGTTTATTCTCGGATTAAAATTGATCGGAAGTGTGTACGTCGTGTGAGGGGAGGCACGCAACATAAGTCTATTTGGCCACATTACCTACTAGTTCAAAGTAACTCCTTCGTCGCAAGCGAACGGCTGCTTACTTGCTCCTAAACATGAATCTTCGAGGATAAGTAAGGAAAACGGTCCAGCTGTGCGACAATGATAAAGCGGATGACTGGATGCACTGCTCCGCGGCCTGTCTCAGTATATCACAAAAATGCCATTCGTCCTTCAAAATTTGCTGACCTCGGAAAGTAAAATTCCCCACCCCAAACAAACGATGCCCATCGGGATCGCCTGTTTGATTGCTTGTTGGGATTTTTAACAAATCCTTTACAAGGTACTTTTCACTAGGTAGTCAAATAATTTATCACTGTTTTGAACGATATACGAGACTTGCTCACAAGTTGCCAATAAACAACCTCTTGAGGAGGATTAGTTAACGCTGAGACTTATGACGAGGATTCCTTGAATATCGGCCCAACCCCACAATAAGTCGGCCTTTGCATATTCTACTAAGCATAATATGCAATGCATTTTTTGAAGCTCAACTGGATCTGCCATTCACATGCAACGTTAGTGACTGAATGAACCATTAGCGCGTTACCGGCGCTAGGTTGAATATGCAAATTTCCCCAAATAGAACAATGCACCACAGCCTTGCACATTTCACACATGCAGCTTTCCGGTGCCAAGAAAGAGGACGCCCTTCCCTCTTAACCACACACATTACAGGTAGACACAGAGAATGCAGCTTCCATCAACCAAAGTAAGATCACAAAAAAGCATGACCAGCCAACCGGTAGTTTCAGGCCTCAACAATCCCCGTTTTAAATCATGGATTACAGGTATCAAATTATGCACTTCCATTAATCCAAGCGAAGGCTATATACAACTCACAAACCCAGTCGTGTGGTTTTCCGACAAATAAACATGCCCACGAATGCACACATTCTAGGGGGATAAGTGAATAAATCATCCGCCAACTTACTGAAGTACACGCGAATTACTTAGAATATGACAGCAATCACACAGCAAAGAAACGAGCCACATATGGTTTATGGCTGACGACAATGATGGTAAAAAAAACGAAATTACGGTTCCGTAAGCCTTTGGTTGCAGGCAGAACGTTTGCTGCTACCTATCTAACTTCAAACGTGTAAAAGATCAATGCGAAATTCCTACTACCGTTCGTAACTTGTTACCATCACCTGGATCAACAACTGTACACCCCGGGACTATGACTCAATTGAACTACTCTTTCTTCACAACGATTCCGAGGCAGTAGCCAGATAAACACATAAGTGGGTGAGTCGCGGGTAGAATGAGTAAGAGTGGCTAAAACACGCCAAACTTAACAAAAACGGCCTTAACACCGCATAACTATGTCAGGTGGCACAACCAACAACAAATGTTAAGGGACGAAGACTTGACGTACGTATTGGAGGTGTACAAACTGTTGAAACCGGCCAACCTTCAGATAACTGGAACCCACCGAGCACATACAAACAACTTACACACAAATCCTTGAAGACGTGTGAACTGACCCGTCGATCTATTAGTGCAATTTGGTGACTTAGACGGTCAAGAAGAAATTTCAGCGTAATTGCCCGACATTCCTGGATTGAAAAACGTACATAAACTACAATAACTGTCCCAACACTATTAACGCCGCTTTGATATAAATAGTAGGGGACAATGTTCAAAATCCGGTTTCCCATTGCTTGAGGCTCATCAGGTGATTGTGGCTCCATGAAGGAAATGTATGGGTAAGGAGCGAACAAGTGTGATCACTACCAGCAATGAGCAATGCGATTCGAAACGGCTGATTCAGTGAAACTGGACTAAAAACTGGGAAATCGTGCTGAAACTCTTACCGACGATCACGTCAATCTAACTGACAACCACCGAATATGAGAGGGTACAAAAACGAACACACAAAGACGCACTCGCTTGAAAACGTCTCATTTGTTGGTGGAGGCTGATAGGTTGTACGACGTTCGATTCGCCAACTTTTCGGAACGTTGGCCACAATCCGATCGACATAAATTCCAGGCACGTGGACGTGATTCGGGTCAAGCTCTCCAATTGGAACAAGTTCCTCCACTTCAACTATCGTTACCTTGCCAGCCTTGGCCATTTCGCTGTTAAAGTTGCGAGCAGTTTTCCTTCACAATTAGAGTAACAGAAAACAGGTGAATACAGAGCAAGTAATTGGTTATAAGAAACACAATCGTGTACTGGAATCGGCTTTTAGGTATTCGATAGTCCTGAAAAACAGTGAAACTCAATCCTATTGTGAATGACGAGTATCTGTCGGTATTCTCGTTACTTTTTGTAACCCCAATTTCAAGTTATTTATATGTGGGATCAGGTGGATACCCAGTTGTTACCGTATTTCATTCTGACACGGTGTCCCTCCAGAGACAGCATGAAATCTTTTCAAACTTTTCGGACTGATGACAAACGCTTTATGGTCGCACAACTGCCTGATTTACTCAGATTCGCCAGTCAGCTGTCAAACCGAAAGATTAAAACATGGCTGGCATACTATTAATCTACACAATGGGAGTCAGCTCAGGTATACCTGATTTAGCTTAGATGACCACTTAGCCCAGGATACACACATAGCAATGTTTCATGAAACAAATCAGTTAAATTACGCATTGAAAGTTGTGAACAGAAAGAATCGGATGGAGCCCCGGACAGTAATACATTGGATTTGAAATTAAGGAAATAGTCCATTTCGTACGCGGTGCGAATTTGAACACCTGAGTCTAAAAAAATACCTACGATATGGTTTGTACGGTCCGGTGAGGAAAAAAAACAAGTTGATAAAACGGATCGGTATACTTCGGCGTTTCCTCGAGAAGAGAACACTTTGCCATATCCCTCTCAGAAGGAAATCAAAAGGTAATACGTCCCTCCGCAGTGGAGAAAGAAAAACTGGTTCAAATAAAACACTTCCAATCTCATGATTTATAGCACCCACAGGGCTGGAGACCATCATGGGGAAGACGCATTTAACTTCTGCTGGGGATGGCCCCCATTCCAATGAATCGCAAGCAAATTCTTGGATGACGCGGGAACTCTGTTGTGGACTTTTTATCAGGAGCGGCTACTTTTCATGAGGGTTTTTCCAAGCCGTAGGAAATAATTCGTTCACTTTGTAGCATAAAAAGTGAGGGTCACATGCATTTGAAGCGGACAAATGTGGTGATTTTTCTGCATACGAAAGTGGGATGACAGGCTGGTAGATACATATGCAGATGTCATTAAGTTGAGGGTTAGGTCGTTTAGTGTCGCACCTGAGCTGACAAAGCCAACGAGACAGAAGGCATATGTGGCGCTCAAGTGTTAGAGTGCTACGAAAATATGCCAACCATGACAGTCAAGTTTCCGAGAAATGCTCTTTTGAGGTTCGAAGATTTCTCGTGAATGGTTGATAGAAGCCTAGTGACAGAGGGCACGCTTGTCTCATGCCGGAAACAAGGTCTGTGCCATAAACTTGAATAGGAGCTTTCGTTGTAAGCTTTGATGTGCGTAACGACTGACCAGTACGCTATCAGCAAAGATAATGTAGAATGATCAAGGATGGAAAGAGATAAACGCCGCGTGAAATTTAATGGCTTGCTGCTGGAAATTAGCCGGAAATCCTGGAATTCGATGCAAGGCGAATGTCCGGTCCACAAACTTCTCCCAGGGCGGAAGTTACCCTGAGTGAATCGAGTTCCAGCTTTGCGTACTTTCGGAAACCGTTCGAGACATGTAGAAGGGAAGATCTTGGCAGCGCTACTCCTGAGACGATACTTTTCACAGAGTATATTTCCGCCTTTCTTGTGCACTGGAAGCAAAATCAAAATGTCCCAGTCAAAATGAACGGACTCAGCTTCCTAGATGGGACAAAATAATGTATGCTGTAGTTGCAGAGGGCCACTGTATGTAGTGGCCTTTGTACTCCAGGAGACTCCCTATTTCGAGGAGATAGTGACAACCGAGATTGTTGCGAAAACTGAAACACGACTTGCTCGCCACAAACGTACGGAGAAACGAGCTCAAGGGAATATTTCAGCCAAATGGACACCCTTCAGGATTTGGAAGGAAGAACAGCATACTCCGGCCAAAGAAGATGCGGATCTGTTCAGTCCCAAGATCAGAGGTTTTCCTGATTTTAAAATTCAGAGACGACAGCAGTGGGCTGGTGGAACAGCTTTTGACCTCAGCTTATAAACGCGCCTACTACGCTGCCAAACCGATCATCATTTAAAGTCAAAGTTCAAAGGTCAAAGTTCCACTACCTAAGTACACCATCTCCAACCTCGTTTAGCATTTTACGTGTGGCTGCTCGGCCACCTGAATTGGTGAAACTAAGAGAGGAATTCGACTTAACAAGGCGGAACACGCCCCGATTTCGATAAAACAGTGTGTGAACCAATCCCGCCGAATACAAACTCAACTTATGAGGAAAGTACACGACGTATGCAAGCTTCATCGATAGTTCGTCAACTCCTCGAAACTGGCCATTGTGTTTATCTGGCAGCTGTTTCACATCGTGTACAGGACCACAAACGCTAAGGTGCTACAATTTACTGAATATATTGCTGTCAGAGAATGGAGAACTGTGTAAACAGAAGGAGTCGGTCGTACCATTGGCAGATAGTGATAGAATTGTTTCCGACATCCTAAAGGCTGATATTCTGTTCGAATCACTTGTCTGACACTGTTCTGCAGTATACGCCCGAAGAGATACAGCGGAACACACCCAGTTCTTTAAGGCTCGGATAGCAACAAGTTCAGGTTTCTCTTCGAAAAAATAGGAATTTGGGAATCCCCGAAATGACCTACAATCCCCAACAAGTGATGTCAGGAAAACGTCTACATGAGAGATGCTGACGATCATTCGAACGTCACTTTGCAATGCCATTTGAAGTACCGGAAGCACGTATAAATGACAACTAAGTGGTTCGATGCAGCGAAGCAGACCAAACTGTCACCACCCCCTCGTAGTTTCCAAGAGGGGACTTGCACAGGATGCGGCAAGCGAGACTGTTTGGTCAGCCTCCACGGACATTCCAGCTATCTACAGTTAACAATGTGTCAGCTTAGGTATTGCACCAACCCCGCTCAGCAGCTCATCGTAAGAAAACTCCCTCAAGGTGGACCTTGTTGAAGATAATAATAATAAATAGATAGATAAATAAATCGCTCAGCTGCAACACCATTTCGGTGCCTAGCTGCCATGCCACCCGAAGGAAGCATGAGGGCTGGGACAGTGCCATGCTGCCCAAACCTAGACAGGGGAAGTCAAGATGCAAAGGTTGGGTTCGAACCACGGACCTTCCGGTCAGTAAATTCACTCTCTAACCACTGAGCCATCTGTGTTGAAGAACTGGATTCATAGACAGGAGATAGAATTAAATTCAGTGCGGGCTGCCGCAGTTCTAGACAAGACAGGATTTTAAACTGTGAGTGTATTGTATGGTCACCCAAAGTGAAGTTGTATACCGGGCTGTTGTAGTAGGGCCAGCATTAAGTGTCCGTTCACACACATAGATTCGTGTGATACCTGAGTTCGGTAGTTTTGTCTCTGTCAGGCACGTACTATTTAGCTGCACAGTCACCTGAGTTCAACCACCCTGAAGAGAGCAGAAATCCCAGCAGCTAATTTGGATAAACCTTTCTCTTTTGAAAAACCCACCTCACTTAGTGGTCACTTCTATGTTTGGGTTCGCACAGATTGCGTCGTTCGACGGAAAGGCCACTGCATCGTCAAGGTTGCCTGATTTGGACATTTTCACGGAGTACCAAAAAACTATTGAGTTAGACGAGCCAATGTTTAAAAATATCTCACCGAAATATTAGGTTGCCGGCTCTGTCTGCCTTCCATGCATGAACTAAAGCGAAATCACCAGTGATGGCTGTCTCCATAATGTATTCCAACCCATTGAATACTCGGGTCTGCAAAACGAGGAATGTGGATTTGGAATGTAGTGGCTGATAATTTAAAATATTTGAGTAATGAAAGCTGTCCTGGCATTCAGTATTCAATTAATTTACCATTCGTCCTTTCATAAGTGAGCTGTCGGGTTGTGCACTGAACCCAACCAGTGATAGTCCACATTAGACGAACTAAGCAAATTCTGAGGGAATTCTGTCATTCCAACAGTCATGAGAAATAGCTTCTCATCGGTTTGTCTGTTGGTACTGACAATCTTCATTTCACAGTCTTCATATTAAACTCTTAGGTTTTCCAGAATCTTACCCCGTAGGATTGGCCTAAAAGTTGCTTATGGTCGTTTCTGACTGGAACTGTTTAGCTGCAATATATTTGCTGCGCTCTCTGGGGAGACTCTTCCCCTTTTACCTACGACAGTAACCCGTGGTACGCCACTGTCAAACAGACCTGAATAAAGTGCAGTTCTGTCCATGTGAAGAGAACGTTCCTTTGGTCAGTGTCACTCAAGATAGAAAATACTACACTCGTGACCCTGGAAAATGCTATGTGCCTGCTGAGCGGACTAGGGGCTAACGCCACTATCAGCGCCAGTGGTATGTGCGAAGCACTGCATGTGACCATATACAACCTAAGTACGGTGTACCACCTGTGCATATGTTTCAAAGACCGTTGGTAGGCGAATCAGTGTCGGGCAGCACGTCTTCGTACAAAGAGCTAAAATGTGATAAGTTATGCTTGTCTAGACTACTTGACACAGGGCTTGTAGGTATCTCTTCATCCACATACTCGACGATACAGTTCAAACAGTCACTCACGAGACCACGAAACTCGTTTTTTGTCCTACACGCACAAATCACGCCACACAATCGTGGCTCACCGTCTGGTACGTGTCGAAACAAGCCATGTAAACACGCACACACTGCAAACGTACCTACACAATTAAAAATACTACAACAATGCTACGCACATCACACAACTCGGCGTCCGGAGGAACAGCAGATACTATAAACTTGAGCCCATAATACGATAAGTCCCCCTTTCCCTATATGCATATTGTAATCACTTCGTTTAAAAAAAGGTTCTTGTTATTGCTCATCACTTTTTGTTTATTTAGCCAATCTTTGGGCCTCATTAGGGCATTCACAGGTTAAGGTATCTGTATTGCTGTTAGGTGTGAACCGCCCAATCCTTTGGGCTCATCGAGTCAGTCAGCGCCAAATACTGCAGTCGGCAGCCGTCAAAACGCACACACAGAGAACAAACCGTGTGACGCGAATACAAAACGAACTATTAGTATAAAAAGGCCATGGATTCCGATGAAGCGACGGGCCGGGCAGCCCGACTATCAGTTGGATAGTAGCACAACGTTGGAGCCATCATGACTCAAGTGGTTTCTGGTAACTCGCAAAATGCTGTTTATATCCTTGACTAGAACAGCCCTTCGTCTACGCAAAGTTGCTCTATAGTGCCACCTAGTTCGTCGAAAGCCGAGCGATATGGCTGCTTTTCCAAACTATATAGTCATCATTTTAGAAAAAGATGTCACAGGAGTTCCGCAAATCCACACCTCTCGAAATAGCTTACAAGCTATGGTAAGCTATGGTAATATCAGCCAGAAATAGGCTGACCTAGCTTCTGGACATGATCACAAGCTACTTCTAGACAGCAGATGAACTAGTTAGAGCAAAGAGTTGTCCACCAACGATGGCTGTCTTCCGATAGCATTTTGTAGATCATGAGTACGTCCCAAACAAACTAACCAAACCCGAACAAGTAACGTTTACTATCATCATTATCAGAGACAGCAACATCAGTGTCGACACTGATGCTTTACTGCCGTACAGGCACAAAGTTTGTTTAGTTGTATTTAAAGCCTTAAATTCAAAAGAGAAAAGAGTGAGTGATGGAGGGGACCTGGTGCTGGCCTATCACAAGCATTCTGAGGTACCTACATCTTCAAGCGTTCAATCAGACAATCTGAAAAGAAGCTGATAGCACAAACGCCACTGATACCCATCAGCCGCGACTTATTGCAATGTTTCCAGCCAAGCGCAGGGGGTTAACAGGGACTCCATCCTGGAAGGCAGACCGCACCAACAACACCTAAACCTCCTGTATACTCTTATACACCCGTCTGCCAAGTCACACATTGTCTATCTCGCGGTTTACACCATTCCGAAGGAGGCATAGAGAACAACACTCGTCTTGGTAAGCGATATCTCGGCATGCGTAGCGCATGGCCGAGTTACCGCAGCTGATGGAGCGGATGTTTTCCGCGACCGAACTACCTGCCGCACAATCAAATACCCGTTTTCAAATTGCGAGTTCGTTGACGCCATCCGATATCAGCAACGGTTCGGAGACATCGGCGGTCAAAAACCCAAAGATGCCTCGCATCATCTGTCAGCAGAGGCTGTCTCGTAACTATTAGCAATACAGTCCATACTGTAGCCTGGTACATGCGACCCTTGAGGCCCAGTGAGGTGCATTTTTGATGCCACGAGTGACGCATATTGGCAAAAGCGATTAGGATCTTTGCGATTAGTTCACTGGTTTCATCAGCCCGCGTAAATCCATGAACAACAAATAACAATTTAGTGTGAAAAGTGCTAACGGCGATACGGAATCCCCACGTCCTCATCGACGCTCTGAGCTCTTGGACTAAACCAGAGTCAGACAAGGAGAGAATCAAAACGTGGACCAACAGCGTACCTCTTTTGCTTCACTAAGCAAAGCAGGATTGCCAGCTCGGTCGTTCTTGATAGGACATTTGCCTTTGTGAATCACAGTTCCATAACCTGTGCGCGTGTAGAAAGCAGGAATGCCGGCTCCACCGGCCCGTACACGTTCAACCAGTGTGCCCTGGGGATTGAATTCCACCTCGATTCCACCATGAAGGTACTTGTCCTCGAAGTCCGGATTTTCCCCAATATATGAAGAAATCATTCGGCTTACCTGTTGCATAGAAAAAAACAAGGAACATATTCCAAACTTCGGAATACGATAAAATGAGAACAGATAAAGTGAATTTGCATACAGTTGATGGAATGGGTACAGTGAATGATTCAAGCATCAAGAGGACATAGCACCTCATTCGGTTGACCTACCAGCCCGACCATATTTCTCATTTTCGGCCTTACCTACCTGCATCCGCTTTTCCACAGGCTAATTTAATCGATTGATAGTATCAATATGACAAATGTTGACCAAGAAAAAATCTCTGTATGCGGTGCTGTCCCATAGCTTGATATGTTCCAGCTACTCTCACATAGCCTTCTCATCGTAGAAAAAGCCTGGGGTAACGTGAAGAGGGCACATTTCTTTGTAAGGTTCCATCAGAGGGAGCAATATGATCACATGATGTGCGTGCTGGGCCAATCGTAGCAAAATGAAATATCAAGCACAAACACAGACTATGTTAAATACAGGTTAACTTCACAGGAGAATAAAAGACCCTCTGTAGAGACCACCACGATATCAGAGATAATACCTAAAACCGAGTGCGCTGCTGTTGCATATCGATTATGTAGCAGTGCATTATACACTAAACCAGAAGTTATTTAACTGACGTAATGGCAACACGAATTACCTTGTGATGGTACAGTTGATTGAACGAGTCAAATAAGGTCCATATGACGTAGAGGTCAAGGCGCGTGCTCCTGACTGGGAAGAACTGTGTTCGAACTTCACACCGCATATCTTGAACGATTCATATTCAAAACTATAAAGCCTCAGAACAGAGAAATACGGTCAGCTTAGGAGAAGCGTGTTCCATCAAGGATTCATTCAAAGGAAACTCATTTACCGAACCAGTTGCCAGAAGACTGAGTCATCCCGTTTATATGACTTCCATGACCGCTGACTTGTGTTTAAATTCCAGTTACCATCCGTCAATCAAGCTGTGCATGCACTCGTATGGTTTGCCGGGCGTCATATGGCGACGAGGCGTTTATCGGGTGTAAACGGAACCTATTAGCGAAATACACTCACTTGCACATTAATTTGGTCTTGATAGGAGACTCCACTAAATTCAGATGAGTTTCTCGTTTATGATGTTCTTCAACTGAATTTCCTGAGCAGGCCTCATGTTTCGGTTGATAGGATTTTCGACATGTCACGGTAAACATCGAATATCGTAACAAATGAAACTTGTGGCGGCCTTGAGCAGGGCATTCAGTTGAAAAACGTCATAAATCAGAGATCTAGTTGAAATTCAGCCGGGCCACACATCAAAACCAAATTAGTGTGCAAATGATTGCGGTTCACGAAAAGCACCCAATTTAGGTTCAAATAAAACATATGGTCGACGAAAACTCGGGAACCGCGATACCTGATGAGCTCCAAGAGTGGCAAAACTGGTTGTGGACTGTCAAAGGGTTTTCAGCAACCTTCTTGATAGTATGTTCCGTAAGGACGCTGGGTTGGTGGTTAGAACTCTGGCTTAAGCGCGATTATGTCATGCCAGGGTGAAGCCGATCAAGTCATTAGTAAAGAGCAGGCTTCCCATACATGGGGTACCTCAAGAGAGTTCTGATAAGATCCAGACTATTTTCAGTCGTCTGTGCAATTCGAGTCTGGCTCTGTGACTCGCAACCTTAAACAATACAGAAATTTTCGAAGCTCTCAAATTCAGTGAGTCTACAAATACTGCCGTTCCATAGAATGCCTAGCAGTAACATCGTTCATTCAACTTCATTACACTCTGCTAAATTTTCATGTCTAAACGCTGAACGTTATTTTTGACTAGCATCACGAAAATGTGTGACACATTAGCCAAGATGACGAACCACAGAAGACATGCTTTGTTGCCTTTGTTCTTTTGCTGATATGTTCGATAAGTTTACTTACCTGGTTATTCTTAATTAAAACTCCCAAGCCCACGTCTTCGATCGCACCATTATTGCTAACCACCGTCAAGTTGTTTATTTTTGTTTTCCCAAGGGCATCCAAAAGGGTTTCGGGGATACCACAAATACCAAAGCCTGAAAAGATGTTGCACTATTTTCCACCCAGTTACCTCCACAGAGAATTGTGCAGTTTGATGGTATGTCTTTTACAGCGTCACTTGCGTTGGCGAAAACTGGTTTGGAGTAATTAGCTGCGCTCGACGCGTAACCAAAAACGCGCGAGTTAAACGGCTAAACAGATATGATATAAGGTCGAAGAAATATACGAATACCGATCGTGAAACTTCACAGATTTTATGAATAACGCGGAACATCATGTAGGTCGACGAAATTCAGTGAATGGCGCCTCTTCTTATTTATCTGAAATGAAAAGCACTGTGCAGCAAGCTCATGGGGCATAACTTTTTCTTTCTACTAGTGAGGAAGTTGCGAGAAAGTAATAGACAAATTCATTTCGGTTCAGCGAAACACCGCCAACGATATTTCCCATAACTTTGTTCACCGGCACCGGGGATGAAATAAAGAGCTACATACTTGGAGTGACGATCTAGCCAAGTTGTGGGTATCGATTGTTATACAGTGGTTCATCCTTGAGAGTGCACCATCGGAAGTAGTTCCTTCGTGCAAGAAGTTTTTTCCAGAGTGGAATTTGTCCTCTTAATCACATACTGGTTTAAAACAGCCACTACACTAATCAGTCATATCTTAATTGAGCTCCAACGGCCAAGTGGATGCACTCTCACGTCTGATCGGTAACCACTGCCCCAGAAGAGGATTCCATCATCGCTGCCCTGTCCATAGATGACCATTCCAGCCAGTAGCTGCTCCAAACAGTCCGTGCCTTAGCGGTGACCGTGCCGGATATACAGCGTAAGACTTCGGCCGATCCGACACTGCAGCAGGCGATACATTTGTTCAGGACATGTTGGCCGACGATCTCCAACCAATTTTCAATCGCTAGGATTCCTTGTCTATTGTTAGCGACTGCCTCGTAGTTGGAGAACGTGTTGCGGTGCCACACCACTTACTCCTCCGAGTCCCGAAAGAGTTTCATTCGGGGCATCCTGGAATAAACCTGATAAAAGCGATCGCCCGTAGTTACGCTTACTGGCTGCACATGGAACCCGATATCTCAGACTATGTCAGAGACTGCTCGCAATGTCAACACGCCGCAAGAAATCCTCCACGCCTGCCGCCTGGTCTCGATCCGAAAGACCCTGGTCCCGGGTGCATGTCAGCTACGCTGGTGTAACATACCTCATCTTGGTCGACGCTTTCTTCAAGTGGCCAGAAATTGTGCCTGTTATCCAGCCAACGACAACCAACGATCTGCGATCTTCAGCCAGCATGGTATGCCGGAGACTTTAGTGTCGGACAATGGATTGAAGTTCAGCTCCAGCTGTTCCTAAGAATTCTGTCGAAGAAACGCAATCACGCACGTCCATCCGCCATCATACCACCCGCAGTCAAACAGTCAGGCAGAACGCTTCGTCGATACGTTCAAGCGGGCGCTGTTCAAATCTCGAGGGACGGGGCATCCGCCGAAGTCCCCTAAAGATTTTTCTGGTCTACCGGACCACTCTGAATAACTCTTTGGAAGACTGGAAATCGCCTGCTGAAGCACTTATGGGCCGAAAATTGCGGACTATTAATTCGGCCATGTCTCCGGCACTGATAGCTTGTTCCTAGCCCACGGCGAAGACAAAGTGGATCCAATTTCAAGTTGGTGCACATGTTTTTGCGCGAGACTATCGGACAGGTACAAACCTGGGATCAAAGACTACGTCTTGCGAAGACGCGGGGTCGTAACGTATGACATCTCTGTTGGCGAAGACACAAGAATCAACACAAGGATCAACCTTGGACCTAAACCTCCTGCCAAGGAGATGGACCGATCGCCGTCGACGTCAAACGGTTCCTTTCCAGATTGACCCCAGGAAGGCCCGTTACTGACCCATCCCTCAAGGGGAGGTGTTGGGGATATCAATATCCCCAAAAACGGTTATTGTCAAATTCATTTTGTGAAAAGTTGAATTATTAAACTTCGCACCTTTTCTGCCACATTGCACATTATTCCAAAAGGACCGGGCTTCTTTCCTATTGACCAGTTACACTTTGCGTGTGCTAACGAATTTATTGTTCCTCAAGGTCACTCAAAAAATACATACATTCGACGATGCTCTGCTATACTTTGCATTTGGTTGACACAGTAAAAGCTCTCTTCCGAAGGTCCGCTCTTCTTCTTTTCTGCGCGCTAGGAGTGGTTGGGTTAGCGTCATAGCTGGGGATTTGTGCGCCAGTTCTCAATTCGCGTATAGTCGTTGATCGTACCCATTCAGATACGTATCAGAGGGGTAACATGCAAAATGTTTACTCGCAACCAGAGAAACTGTAACCCTCACAAAAATTATTGGTAAGAGACTGGATGCAACGACACCAACGATTGCGTGACATGGCTATATCGGTGAGTATCTCCATTCGCAGGTGTGATGAGTTTCTATCGTGTTTTTCATGCTGCCTCCAGACTATGCAGTGCCCAACCCGTAACATCCTTCTGTCCAAACCTGCTTCATCAAATACGACCCGGCAAGGCGATTGGTTTCCTTGTGCACGAAGAACATGACCGAACCAGCGCAGTTAATGCAGCCGAGTCAGCTCATTAACTAGACTAGTAGTCGACTCATTGCTAAAAACCATTTATCGCACTTCAACACTGCCAACCCGATATTCTTGTGATATATGTGCAATGCATCGATGATAAAGATAGTCACACACAAAGCCGCAAAGCAACACTTGGCGCACTGTAGCTTTGTAGACCCTGTCTTCAAAGGCAAAAAAACGCCAACCCAAGGTGCCGAAGTTAAAGTAAAGTAGAAGGCTGCTTAGCAATTCCAATAATCACTTCGTCAGCAACACCGTCATCTGGTGTAATGCATGTATCTAGATAAGTAAACCTGTCCGTTAACTCTAGTGCCCCTGATACCATCAAAGGTTCTGGGATATACTCCGGTTTCAGTGTGCACTTTGAAAGTGCAAAAGACCCAAAGCTGCTACCTTGAGTGCTGCAATGCTCACGCACGCTACACTAGAAGGAAACATGCCACGAACGCTAAAGTGGAGCAGTCAGACAAAGAGCAGCAAGAACCCGTAATATAAGGGTGTCTGGGGGTAAAGTTGTACTGTCCTCTGCGATAGGTGTGGAGGCAGTAATGTGTTTCTCCCAGTCAGCCAGCAGGTCAACATTTATGGAAGCAGCGATGCTGCCTTCACCGGAGGAAAGACGGGTTAGAAAAGGCCAGTCCTAAAAACTGCACACCGATCGCCCAACGGTTGACCGTGACCGCCAGCTCATCATGCAAAACGGTCGAAATACTTTTAACAAAAGAGTCCGATGCTGTACAAAGGGCACCTGCTGTGAGCAGCCACACTACGAGTGAGACAGTAATGCCTTACGCCCTGCGTCTTCGGACCAGGCTAGGCCCCTACAGCCAAATACACTCGACTACTGAGTCATCGGTTGCGGGCAGGGTCCCCAAAGAAAACCCTACTACCCGTTGTCTCTTGGGCCAGAATTTTGAGTCAGAGGTTGGAGGCAGGGTCCCCGAACGAAACCATATATCATCCCAGTCTTGTGGACCAGACGGTTGAATCAAAGGCTTAGGGCGAGGCACATCAACCTTTTCGGCCTGGGCAACTGGGATGTATCATTTGCCCGCACAGTTATGTGTCCGGCGATGTCGAAACCCAAGCCCGGGGCGAGATGGCTCAGTGGTTAAAGCGCAGATTTACTGACTGGAAGGTCCGTGGTTTGAACCCCACATCTGTACCTCGACATTTCCTGTATAGGCTTGGGCAACGAGGCAGTATCCCAGCCCTCGTGCATCATTCGGGTGGCAGGGCAGCTAGGCACCGAAAGCGCGCTACAGCTGAACGATTATTTATAATATTATCATCCCAATCCCTTCCCACCAAACAAGCAAGAGTTGTTGGATAATTTGATTTCCAGCTACCTGACCAATGCGCCTTATACACCTACTGCGCGCTAAAAATAAACGAAATAACACTGAGACGTTTAAAATGTGTCCGAGAACGAGTTAGAACATAGTCCAGGTTATCCATGATAAACAAGGTTTAACTTATCTAAGAACGAGCGTGGACGAGCTGAAATGTACATACAAAGGTTCAATATGAGTATATAGGGTAAGTATAATAATAAGCACACAGAAATCATGACAGTCACCCCGGCATTGTTTGAATGGGCACATACGTACTGACGTGGATAGGGTATGATGTACTGAGTCAGGCTTCTCTGTCCCTCAAACTATAAGGATGAACGCGTCGCTGTTGTTCTAGAATTTCTGGATAACTCAGTTGGTCTTCGGAGGACGGTACCGAAAAGGATTCAGATGCTTGAGGGTTAATCGGGCTGAGGTCCGGTTGTTTCAGTCATACCTGGGTGTTCGGTGTTCCTGTTGGATTCAGATAGAATGAGAACGTCGTCAGTTGTATTCTGAACCGCCGGGGCTAGATGGCGAAGGAACACGATTTCGACTCTTCCGTCTCGATGAGCAATGTGTGCATAGTGCGGGTTGCAGTTCAGAAGGTCGACTTCTTCTACTAGCGGTTGATACTTGGATGACCTATCACCTCGCTGCAGCAGGACTGGACCGGGGTTGGCCAACCAAGATGGTAATAAGATTCGAAAAACTGAGCGACGTGCTTATTGAAACGAACGTTCGTGTGGAGTACAGTTAGTGGCCGTACATAACAGTGGTTGGAGGCTGCGTAGAGCACCACGGAGTACCGATTCCCAATGGGAAGGCGGAAGATTGTGAGATTTCAACGCTAAGCTTATTGTTTTCCAGAGGGTACCGTTGAGACGCTCAACCTGACCGTTACACTGGATTATAATCCTATGTATGAGTCATAGCAACACCTTTCTCCACAAGAAAGCTTTTGATCTCAGACGAAATGAACGATGAGCCTCTGTCGGAATGGATATAGGCTGGCATTCCGAACAAATAGATTTGTGTGAGATAGTCAGTCACTGTTGCTGAGGTTATATCCGCACACGCAAATGCGAATGGGAATCTGGAGAAGTTGTCAATTATTGTGAGTATGTAGC
Organism: Opisthorchis felineus; assembly: GCA_004794785.1. Classification (NCBI taxonomy): domain Eukaryota; kingdom Metazoa; phylum Platyhelminthes; class Trematoda; order Opisthorchiida; family Opisthorchiidae; genus Opisthorchis; species Opisthorchis felineus. Next base: position 457,986 of record SJOL01006800.1, read on the forward strand.
GGTTGCGTGTATTAGATGGCAAGGGACCTTTAATATCCAAAATTCAGGCTTTAATGAGTCTATCAGAGGATTTCCGGAATCTTGGCTTCAGTTCGGCACACGCTGCGGAAAGAAATAATGCGCTTGACACCATCGACGGAATAGGGGAGATTCTTGCAACGCACAAAATGAAACATACGGGCAATGCCCGGATGGCAGAGGGAGTTATGGAGCTCTCTAAGTTGATAGTTTCTCCCCATAGAAGCACATATGCTGCGCGTTGTATTTTATCGTTTTTCACTTTACCCTTCTGTCCACTGCCGTAAATGAATGTGACTGAACGCTGATCGGTGATCAGTTTGAAGGGTCTTCCGAGTAGATAGTACCGCCATTTCCTGATCGATTCAACGATAGCGTAGGCCTCCTTCTGGATAGCAGAATGATTTTTCTCGCTCGAATTGAGTTTCCTCGAGAAAAAGGCCACCGGTCGATGGTTTTGGCCGAGAGATGCGGCTATGGCAACATCGGAGGCATCCGTTTCAACAATCAAAGGCCCGTTATAATCTATTGTAATTAGCGAAGCATTTCCTAGTTCGTTTTTTAGGTTATCGAAGGCTAATTCAACGTCGGCAGGTAGATGGAATGTTTTGTTCCTCATCAGTTTGTTGATTGTCAGAAAACGAAAATATCCCATGGGCGTAATATGCGAACATACCGGTGACGCGTTGCATTTCCGTGGCAGTATGCGGAGGTAACTGACGGATAGGTTCCATTAATTCAGGGTCTGATTTTATGACGCCCTTTGAAAACTCATAACCTGAGAGGCAGATAATTTTTGAAGCAGTGACGATTTTGTTATCGTTGAGCATGATCCCGTACTTCCTCGTAGCTCTTAAAAATTATTGGAGATTGAGATCGTGTTCATCTTGGATATTGCCACAAATAGTCATATTGTCTATGTAGGCAAACATGCTTTTCAGCTTTTACCAAGTCAACGAGATCCGTTCTACATAGGTGTTTCCAGCGTCCGTACTTTATGTCTAATTGGCAAAAAGGCAATGGTTGCTCAGGAGTCATACCCCCTTAAAATTGATGTATGTTGCCTATGAAACAAGCGTGGTCATGCATCTGAAAAAGCTAAGGACAATCCCCGCTCTTTCACATTTCATTCTCCGTGCGTCCGGTCAATCAATCAATCAATTTATCACCTATAAACCGTGTACCATAGGCACACTGGTTCCAAACTCTACAGTTTCGATCACCGGGAGGTAGGATAGTGTGGGACACACAACCAAGAGTAGGGGCCGATGGCATGTTCAATTATTTCGGGAACTGGGTGACTATGCATCGCAGACCATAGTTTTGATCCACGGGCGTCACTAACCATCGGTGAGTTGAGTCCCGGGTGCAGAGCCGGGGATGCAACATCATCATCATCATCATCATCATCACTATCGACAGCATGACATCAGTGTTCTACACCGATGCTTCGCTGCCGTACAACCATGATTTATTTGAAAGCCTTATTGTGAAGAAAAGAATAAAGGTGGACAGGGAAGGGACGTAGTACTAACTTACTACAACATTCGGAGGTGCATACACCTCCAGACACTCCTTCAGGCAATCTGGATAGAGACTGACAACAAGATCGCCACTGATATCCGTTGGCAGCCCTATCTTGCAGCGTTTCCAACCAGCCGCAGTGAAGACCACGCGGTCCCCATCCTGGAAGGCGAGTAGCACCGACGGTACCCAAGCGTTTCGTAATCTCCTTCATACCCCTCTGCCAGGTCAACGGTTGGCCACCTCTCTGCTTCCGCCACTCTGAATTACGTATGGAAAACAGCACTCTCTCTGGAAAACGATGGTTAGGCAACACGTGCCCCAACCAACACAGCTTCTGGTGCTGGACACATTCTTCAATGGAAGTACCCGTTGCACAACCAAAAACTCGCTTTCTAACTGCCTCGTTACGGATTCGCCAACACCAACCAACACGAGCTATGGTTCTGAGACAACGATTGTTGAACACTTGAAGCGTCTCAGTTCCGCTGCTCGAACAGGCCAACTCTCACAGCCATACAACAAAACAGCCCGCACTGTAGCTTGATACACACGTCCCTTGAGATTCAGGGATACACCACTTTGACGCCATAGGCGTCTCAAATTAGCAAACGCGACGGAGCCTTGGAGATTCGTGCACTGACCTCATGTGTCACACTACAATCATAACTAATACAACTTCCATGATACGTAAAACGCTCCACAACTTCCAGTGCCTCTCCCTGGATTGTAAGTGGCGTGTTCAGTGACTGCATGTCCAGCAGCATGACCTTACACTTTGTGGGTGCAAAGTGCATACCAAAGGACGGGATGACTTTGGTCAGTTCATCCAAAAACACCTGCGCCCTCTCCTCCTCTTCGAAGATGAGAACGATGTCGTCTGCATATTCCAGATCGACAAGGTTTTCGTCACAGGCTATCTGAACACCGGGGTTTTGGAGACCTTCCAGCGTTCGTCTCATTATCTCATCGATCACGAAATTAAATAGGAAAGGAGAGAGTGGGCATCCCTGACGGACACCGCTTTGTGTACGGAAGCTTTTGGAGAGCTCGCCGTATACTCTCACACGTCCGGAAGTCCGAGAATACAAAGAGCTTATTATGTTCACAAACTTCCGGGGCATTCCTTGGTGGGCAAGCGTGTCAAGAAGAACAGACCGGTCAACCGAGTCGAATGCGCCTTGGAAATCCAGGAATACTAGAATCGTGGGTCGCTTATACGTATGGCGTTGTTCTAGCACCTGACGAAGTGTGAAGATTTGGTCAACGCAACCCCTACCAGGCCGGAATCCCGCTTGCTGCTCTCGAGTCAGTGTTTCACGAGCCACCGTAAGGCGACGAAGCACGAGTGACGCCAACAGTCTCGTTACGACCGGGGTCAAGCTGATCCCCCTGTGGTTGCCACACTCACTACGAGGCCCTTTTTTGAAAATGGGCACTATCACCGACTCTCCCCAGTTGTCTGGGACAGACTCCTTTTCCCAAATGCAAGCGAACAGATCAGACAAGCGCTGACTGAGGACTTCACCCCCATCTTTGAACAATGCGGGTGGGAGGTCATCCGGACCAGAGGCTCGGTGGCGCTTGAGAGAACATATGCAGTCATAAATCTCCGATGCCGTAGGCGGTTCCACGTTCACCGTCCAAGGTTCTACGTCACCTGTGGGATCCAGATGAGTGCCAGCTGGTGGCCATGACAATTGTTGTTCGAAGTATTCGGCCCACCGATTGAGGCGTTCTTCTTTATTCGATATGGTCACTCCATTCCGATCCTTGATGGTTTCGCTCACAGGTGGTTTCCGGGGACCGGTCGCACGGATCAACTGAAATAATCTTCGGGCATTACCGGCTTTCTGAGCCTCTTCCATTTCCTTGGCTTTCTGTGTCCACCACACTTCACGGTCGGCTTGCACGCTCGCCTTCACTTGACGTCTGATACTTCGTCGTGTCAAGTTATGTTCGGGGCCGGCTGGGATATTTCTCCGAGATTTAAGGAGTGCCACCGTTCGGTCGGATATCCAGTGCTTGAGTGAGCCTCGTGGTGCCGTACCACAGGCAGAATTCCCAGCACTATGCAAAGAAGTGGCAATCTCGTCCCAGTATGAGTTCGCATCTGATGGTGGAGCATTTGGAAGAGATTCTAGGAGACGATTCTGGTAAGTTCGTCTAACATCCGGGTCTGCCAGTCTTTCAGTTGCCAAGCGATTTGTCCGCACCTTACGCGGCCCTGGAAAACGTAGGGAGAAGCGACTCCGGACGAGTGCGTGGTCAGAATCCACAAATGTGTTCCAAAACGACCGACAGTCAGTTATTGATCCACGCCATCGGTAACTGATGGCAATGTGATCGATTTGAGTTTGTGGCCGGCATGCCGTTGGAGGACACCATGTGGCCAGACGACTTCGGCTATTTCGGAAGTTGGTACTGCATAAAAACAGCCTGCGATCAGCACACAGCTGGAGCAATCGTTCCCCATTGTCCGTACGTACCGAGTCCAATCCATGTCGACCTCCTAATTGAGTCTCAGATACGCTAAGCCTGCCCACTTGTGCATTCAGATCTCCGGCAACCACCACGATATCTGAGCTTTTAGCTCGCCGCAGCAGGACATTCAGGGCGTCGTAAAACCTGTCTTTGACGGCGTCGGAGCTACAGTCAGTTGGGGCATAAGCAGACACGATAAACAGACATCTCTCAACTTCCCGCTTGTGAGACTCCTTCACAGACGTTGCCAGACGAACCGCACAGAGGCGACTATCAACAGGTATCCAGTCAAGCAAGGATGCTTCCGCCCGGTGACTCAGAACGATACCAACCCCTGCACATCCCGCCGCAGCAGCCTCTGGATCACCAGAGGTGCGTAGCCGGAAGCGAGTGGAGAGTGATGGGGCGGTTAGTTAAACCACTGTGCTTGCACCTTGAATTCTTGTTTCTGAGACGCAGCACACATCAATACCAAGCGAGTCCAGTGTGAGAGCAACAGCAGCTTGTTGTCCTGCTTGCTTCAGAGTGCGGACATTGAAGGCGGCCAGATAGACTGGGTGTCGAGGCTTGAAGATTGATTTGGAGATACCGGAGGATGTCGGCACCATGTGACGAGCAGACGCTGCACGCAAAACCGATGCAAGACGAACGGAGTCATCAGTCCTATGTGCTGGGCCTACAAGGGTGGAGTTATTAATGGGGTGGGGAGAGGCGGAGGAAAAAGTACGTGAAAGAGAAAGAAAAAAGGGGGAAGGGGAAGAGGAGGGGAAGAAGAGGGAGGGAGAAGGATGGATTACTGCCTCCAGACCACCTTGTAATACGATGACTCGCAGTACGGGGACCCGCTGTTCTTCATCGACCTGCTTCCCTTTGGCCTTCCCGGCATGATTAAACCTTTGAGAACTTAGTTCCAATCAGGATAGCCCGCAGGATAATTGCAGCACAGAAGCCCGACGACCACGACAAGGTGACAGCTTTACGTTGGGCGTGTGTCCAGTGATTCAAAAGGGATGACTACTGGCATGGTTGTTTCACTCAGCCCCCGAGTTGAACGCGCTTTGCTGGTCTGTATTTCAGTTAACGGTCGTCTTTGTGCCGTTTGGTTATCGGGTTCAATCGAGCTCAGTGCCACTAAACATTAAAATGTAATTGTTTGTAGTATCGGCGTATGCTCCAACTGACTGCAAATCTGACACTGAAAAAGAATTTTTTCTATCGATATCTATCTGGACTCATTAGTCAAGCAAGAAGCACTGACACTATGATGCTTGCGAGCGGTATGGATGTCGAAACCGGTCGTTCGAGCTCCTTGGAATCCGACCTGGGCGATTGCCACACAGACAAGGAGAGCGACTCCTCCACTTGAGTGCTAAGCATCAGCTGTTTTTGGTCAGCACAAACTTCCAACATAAACTTTCACACTGCGTAACCTGGCGGTCACAAAGCGCAAATCACTCGTGGACTTACCTGGGTCACGGGGCTATCAGCCACTACTGGAGTCAGTCAGCTGTACAGTTCAAAAGGCGTACATCGAAGTGCAATAACTCCAACTGCTACAGCCTCGTTCGCTGATGAAGGATAAGTGAATGAGAGCCACGCGTTGGAGGCGATCGCCCAATTCGTGCGCTGGCGTCGAATGCTTCTGCTTGTCCCGTGTGGCAGAGATTGAGAGCTAAGGAGTGAAGGCGATAGCTTTAACACAAGACCCCCCTTGGCTGCGTGACATACCTGCCATCCTGCGGTCCTCATCCGGGAAGACTGCATTTACCTGACACCACTGGATGTACTGAACTAAAGAGAGAATTTACCGTGGACACGTACCCGCACACGGGAGGCGGCATATAAAGCCTTCTTAACAGAAGGATTTAAAAGGACTACCCCTCATCGCCAGACTGCCACAGATTCTGACAACAAAGGCAGATCTGAGGTCGAGAAATACGGCCGTTGCCGATCATCGGAAAGAGTGGCGTAGTTTCAACACTTGTCGCAAAGTGGAAGTATGGTCTACGCATTCCCGGTCAGGACACGTGGATGAGCGCGAGATAGCTCAGTGGTCAAGGCGCGAACTTACTGACCATTATGCCAAGTCATACACTATCTACCTCGCGGTTTGCGCCATTCTGAAGGAGGCAAGGAGAACAATACTCGTCTCAGAAAACTATACTTCGGCATGCGCGAATTTACTGACCGGAATGTTCGTGATTCGAACCCGACCTTCACCTCTCGACTTCCCCTGTCTAGGCTTGGACAACCTGGCAGTATCCCAGGCCTCGTGCTTCCTTCAGGTGGCATGGCAGCTAGGCACCGAGTGTTACGGCTGGACGATTTTTTTTAGGCGTAGCGCATGGCCGAGCCACCGCACCTGATGGGGCGGATGTTTTTTTGCCACCGAAATACCTGCTGCATAACCAAATACCCGTTTGTTAATTACGAGCCTAAACAGGAGTAGTCGAGATGCAGAGGCCCGGGTTTTGAAGACCTTCCAGCGTTCGCCTCATTAATTCATCAATGACGAAACTGAACAAGAACGGAGAGAGTGGACATCGTTGTCGAAAACCACTTTTTGTAGGATAGCTTTTGGAGAGTTCACCATACACCCTCACAAGTCCAGATGTGAGTATAGGGACCGGATTATGTTCACGAACTTCTGGGACATACCCTGTTGAGCAATTGTGGTTTAACAGCACTGACCGATCGAGAGGATCAAACGCATCCTTGAAGTCAAGGAACACCAAGATTGTAGGTTGTCTGTACATATGGCGTTGTTCTAACACCCGACAGAGTGTGAAGATGTGGTCAATGTAGCCTCTACCCGGTGGAAAACCCGCTTGATTCTCACGGGTCAAGGTTTCACGTACCACTGTAAGACCCCGAAGAATCAGTGACGCCGTAAGCCTTGTCGCAACAGGAGTCAAACTAACACCTCTGTGGTTACCAAATTTATTGCGAGTACCCCTTTTGAAAATGGGCACTATTATCGACTCATACCAGTTATCTGGAACGGTTTCTATCCCCCACATAGACAAATAGGCCAGACAGGCACTGACTGAGGAATTCGTAGCCATCCTTTCAGATGGCAGGTGGAAGATTGTCGGGGCCAGAGGCATGATGAAGCTTGAGTAGAGATACGAACTTGGACAAGTCTGAGGTTGAGGGAGGTTCCATGTTAACAGTTCACCATTCTGCTCAAGGCCGGCAGCCCGGGAATGGAAGTAGCAGGTGGCTAACTGAATTGTTGTTCGACGTATTGTGCCCGGCGATCCAAATGTTCTCTTTTGCTGGATATCGCGGTCCCGGATAGCTCCGCTGACAAGAGACTTCCAAGGATCAGTCGAACGAATCAAGTAGAACAGCCTGTGGCCGTTTGCAGAAGTTTTTGCCTCTTCCATTTCTTCGGCCTTTCGGGCCCACCAAACTTTGCGGTCTGTAAGGACACTCAGTTTTACCTGGTATCGAGTGATACGTCGGGTGGAGTTGTCGATGTAGTCAGGAGGAATCTGTCACCGGGCCTCCAGCAAAGCCACAGTGCTGTCAGAGATCCAATGTTGGGATGAGGTTGGCTGGATTGTACTGCAAACGGAATTTACGGCTTTGAATATCTTGAATATCTTTTCCCAATGGCCGTTTGTATCCGACGTCGGACCGTCCGGCAGGCGTTCGGCGAGCTGGTTCTGTTAGCTTCGTTTGATTTCTGGGTCCACTAGCTTCTCAATGACTAAGCGAGGTGTGCACTTTTGGCGTAGACCTGAAGGGCCCAATAAAAAGCAGCGGCTCACGAGCGCGTGGTCGGAGTCCACCCTGCTGTTCCAGAAGGAGCGATAGGCGACCCTCACCACTGGTAACTGACGGTTATGTGGTCTATTTAGATTCGGGACTGGTTCGTTGGTGGGCACCACGTCACCAAGCAATCATCAAGGGTCATCAAACTGTTCCGGAAATTGGTACTGCAAAGGAACAGTCTGTGATCGGCACACATCTGAAGTAGACGATTTCGGGTGTCCGCGCGTCTCGTATCCCACCCAAGAGGACCAGCCGACTGGGTCTCAGCAGCACTTAGTCTACTTACCTGGGCGTTCATTTCACTACAAGCCATAACGGCGTCTGGGATTTCAGCCTGTTGTAAAAGAGCAACTAGAGTATCATTGAAACTGTCTTTGGAAAATTCAGATTTACAGTCCGTTGGGGTGTAAGCAGACACAATGAACAGGGTGCGATGGACCTCATGTTCTCGAGATTCTCTCACAGACGTTGCCAAACGAACCGCGCAGAGGGGGCTAGCAACGGGTATCCAATCAAGTAGAAAGACTCCTGCTCCGTCGCTCAATACAATACCCACCCCAGCATACCCAGCTGCAGCGGCCTATGCATGACCAGAGGTGCGCAGCCGGAAGATGGAAGAAAGCGACGTGTTAGCCAGTCCAACTGCAGTACTTGCGTCCTGTATCCTTGATTCTGACAGAAAGCATACCAATGCAGAGGGAATCCGGCGTACGAGCAAGAGCCACTTGTCATCCTGCTTGATTCAGTGTGAAGGAGCTAAATAAACCGGGTTTCAGGGTTTGAAAACAAATTTAGAGTGTTTAAGGTTGTCACTGAAGTCGTACGTAAAGAAGCTGCAGCTGTGTGATGCAAGGTGAACAATGCGGTCGGTCCTAGTGCTGGGACCTGCGGGAAGGGTATTCAAACTTGGGTGGGGCAGGGTATAAGAGGGAGAACTTGAAAACGTAAGAAAAGAGGCGTCAACAGTTGCATGTTTTCGCCTATTTGCCCTGCTGTATGCAGCAAGTAGGGCGACCCGGCATGCGATACCACGCGACGGACGATGTGGCACGAGATTATTCTTGGTTGTAAGTGTCATGGTTGTACGTGGGCTGGAATACTCCCAGGGCGCCCACACCTAGAAAGGAGGACGACTAGGGTCGTCAACCAAAAGCCTGACCGCAAGGCAGCGGTGTTTGGCGGGGACACAAGTGCACTACCATTTTTATAGAACAAGTCGCCATACATGTTCCAAACTCCAACCTGGAGGGCCAGGGGACTGTGTTGGTCAGACCTCTAACCATTGATTAACCTGGTATGAGAGACCGTGTCACAGGTACACGACCCAGTATTGCTCAATGGGTCACGGAGGCACACGGACCGTCACACCACGGTAAGTTCCAGTCTCTTTGTGACGGTCGAATGAAATGTAAACCTTAATCACCCGTCAGCAGATCCCTACTGAAACGTGAGAAGGCACCAGGACCGGACGGTCTGTATCTGACCCTCTCCGGAGAAGGCGGAGAAACCCTGGTGACCTATCCGAAAAAAATCTCACTGGTGTGATACGAAGTGAAGAGGAAGTGGCTGCAGGATGGAGAGTGTCGACAGTTATTCGTGTCTACAGAAGGGCCATGTGAAAACCACGGTGGCATCATCCTGGTAGCTGTGGCATCCAAGATGCCCTCTGGTCTTATCCTTAGAAGGTGGACAGAACACAGGGAGGGACTGATCCGTGAAAAACAAACTGGGTTCCGTCCTACAAGGAAGCTCAATTGACTGATTCGAACGCTGTTTTTAGATCGAAGATCTTATCTGCATGTGGCGGTGCTCCAGTTATATAAAGATATAGCACATCCAAGACCGGGATGGAACCTTACTTGGTTTTCACGACCCTGTCAAAAGTGGAAGTAAACCTGAATAGGATGATACCTGTGAGCAACTTAGAAAAGATGATTACTAAACTGACGCTGCCATTATTCTCACATTCAAAATCGATAATCTTAAACGATAGGAGCAACGGCAGATGTATGCTATTTCTCTGACACTCCATTCCAACTGGTCCGCATGGGTTCTGTCTGACTGTGAACAAGTTATTCTCCCTTATCCTTAAGCAAGGTGCGGGAATACGACTACGACCGGATACAAAGTTTCTCCTCAAGAGTTCACTTTCGCTTTTGGTCTGTCAAGATTAAACAGTTAAGATCTCATTGTGAAGCTGGTAGTGCACCGATTGTCATGCTGAGAATCTCACGCCAGCTAATTTGCTTTCGATGCGTTCCACCCAACGAAACAGATTACGGGATTATGGATAGACTTTTTAGTTGTCTTTGCTGGCTGGAAGATAGCTTAAACAAGTTTTTCGGATAACTCGGAGAAGAATTCAACTAGTCCCAGCCGCTTCCACCTTTTGAATTTTCTTCGTCTTTCCTCAACTACCACTTTTCCCGGACAGTCTTGAGAGTGCGGGTGACGCGTCGTTCTAGAGATCCTCATGCTGAACTTCGGTGAGAAGAAAAATAGATCGTTGTGGGATCCCAAGTGAACTGAGAATGGCCGCGTTTCGGGAGGCTGAATTCATAACGTTCCGGGTCTCAAACCAGTCTTAATTTGACCGACCGGCCTGGTTTGGCTCTTTGAGGTGTCTAGGCTACTTCCACTGAGGAAATTGTCCGACGGCTCTTGCGAGAGCAGTGAATGATATAGTGGTGAATAGTTTTCCCATTGGTCGCAGGGAAACGGCCTGAAAGGTGCGCAGCAACCATGCTATGTGCTGGGGCCGTACACGTGCCAGAAACGCCACCCGCAGCCAAGCAATGCCTAGTTAAATTGAGTGTTAAAACGGTTGCGGCTGGGCACCAAGAAGCCCGGCGCGTTTTTTGTTGATTCTGTACTGCCGACAAATAGACCATTAGCAGTTATATGAAACGGTCATCTTTGTCGCTTCCGGAAACACATACTCCGAACCTGACACGGGAGTGTTTTCGTTCTTGTCAACTCTTCTAACACGGGTAACCAAGTCGTTAATCAAGAGCGAAACCTGTGTAGTTGCCGTCCGGAGAAGTCCGAAAGGCTTACCGCGAGAATCTCTAACGACGACACTGCTGTACGAAGTACTTTGCCGTCGCCTTTCGTCGCTGATTGGCTGCGGGGTGCCCAATCGGCAGCTGGCTATTGCCGCCCGGAGAACAGGCTTCAGGACAGTCGGCGTTTCTAATAAATTCAGGGTATTTGAGGTTATTTTCAGAACTTGGATTACCTAAGGTCTCACCTCTGACTACCCCTGTGGATCACGTAGAACTTTTTCCATCGGCTTCCTGCTTTGGTAGGTCCAAGACCTGAGTCGGAGAAATTAGTCTGTCGCTGGACGCACAGACGAAACAGTGGCTGTTACTGGTGGTCTAATTAGGTCGGAGGTCGAAAGCAATGGTATGGGGTCCGGCGGCCGTTACTTAGCCTTTGGAATTGAGTGCTCAGCCTGTCGTAGCTAGACGACGAGCCGTTCCCGTATCGATGGCACCACAAGGAGTATACAGATAACCTAACTTGTTCTTTCGTGGATGATTGCAATAGCCCAGTTGCCGTAACCACGGGTACGCTCCTTGCAGGACGGAACATCGAGTTTATTTCCGTCGCCGATTCAGAGAACTCAAACCTCAGCAGGGTAGCTTTGTGCCATATCTCCGCTCATTGTAACTGATGGACCAGCGTTTGACGTGGCCCGGTGGTTAGGCGCAAAATTTCTGCCCGGAAGGTCTGCCAGTTTCGGAACATTGGCTGCTCCTGTCTGGGCTTTGGTAACTTGGAAGTGTGTAGACCCTTATGCCTTAATTGTAATGCATAGTTTCTATGTGCCGACAGGCTAGTACAACTGAACTTTTCCTTTGATTTTGATATTCATATCGTCCATCATAAGTTCTGCTGGGGAGCGACCGCCGGGAAGTTGTTGGTTTTGGATATGTAGCTTAGCAGGAAATTGTCTTAGAACTCCTCATGGTCTCTTGCTCCTTTCTTCCTCTCAATCCGAGTTCAAATGTAGCCACGAAACCCCCGAGTTGACCTTTCGACTGCGCATGGAACGATGGGGGGTAAATACGCGTGACACAGGATCTTCGGAGGAAACAGGCAAACTGGTGGGATATCATCGGAGTACCGCTGACGAACAGAGTAGGTTCTGGAAGATCGGAGGCTGGAAACAGGAGACGCAGTTTGGCACTGGCTTCTCAGAAACAGTAGAAAAATCAGGTTGCTTACCAAAGGTATCACCAATGGTCAGGAAGGCATACCCACTAAGTTATCCGGCGAATTCCACATGGCTATCTGGCTATGGCCTCCACGATTCTCGATCGCGCTACTTCGGAGTAGCTGAGTGCAAGAAACAGCGTCGAAACCCCTGCGTCATATCTTTATTCTTACCGGGACAACAAAGGGTGTATTGAGCTGAGGACTCCACATTCATCATAAGCTTGAGCCGAGCCTCGATGTCAAACCATAGTGTGAACGACATTCCGGCCACCAAAAAAAAGACGGTCATCAACAAGGGCCAGCAAATTTTTCTCTGAGACAGCTTAGTAAGCCTTGATGAGGAACAGTTTACCCCAAAAGTCGTTTGAAGATGCCCCATAACCTTCCGCATCGCCATCACCATAAAAAACAGTCCGGTTACTTTTAAAGCCTTCACACGTAAAATAGAAGTGTAGAGGTGGAAGAGGTCTGGTGTTAGATAACCACAAGCATTCTGATGTGCTTACAACTCCAAGTGTTCAATAAAAAGACTCGATGGAAACCAACGTTACAATATTCACTGACAAAATCGCCGTCATTACCCACTTCTGCAATTTATACCCATAGAACTGAATAGTACGTGACGTAGCCTGGTTTGCTTTGCCCTGGAAATTTGGGAACGTTCCGCTTTGTCGCCAATGGTGTCCCAATTTAGCCAACGTGACCGGATATTTAGAAATTCGTGCGTTGTGCCCATCTGCCACACTACAGTCGTTACTCATGCCACTTCAAAAATACGTAACGAAATCCGCAAAAACTAGTGCCCCTTTTTGTATTGTAAGCAGTGGTTTTGGTGATACATGTCCAGGGGCACGCCTTTGTCCCTTATTGTGGAAAATCGCATGGCAAATGATGGGTGGAGTGCAGTTGATTGGCTGACAAATACATTTAGCGTTTGTGGTCCAAACGAAGTGCACTGTAAAGAAGTGCGTGAATTTGAATTCCATGTCGCCAATCACAGCAGCCGGGATAAGGAACCCTGGTTGTAACTCAGCGAGCTTTGTATGTGGCTTGAAATTCTATGCAAAGTATGCTAGGGAGCACACAATCATCTTGGCAATAAATTAGCCAGCCAGGTCCACTCAGCAAACAGGTACACCAAAGAAGGCATTCCTGCCAATTTAGCCTGGACTACTTTTTGAATGTTTTGCTGGTGGCCTTTCAACTAATCCGAATAGGGATGACACCATGGGAAACATGGTCACCATTCCAGAAGCCGATCGTTAGACGTACAATCCAAATAGCTCTGAAACCATAGTTCGAACGAAGGTAACTTTAACATAGAGTTTAAGCCCTTCGTGGTATTTATTCGAACCCTTAAAACCTCCCCCTGCGGCCGCAGTTTTATCGGAAGCTGTTTAAACGTACCCAACGGCCAGTATGGTGCGGGATTCATATTTTAATTGGCTGCCATGGCTCAACGTGATATGTCCTCGAAGATGGTGTGAAATTTTGTGAGAAATTTGGTTTCATCACGTGTCTTCCCTGTGTTGGATTTGGAAATATTTTGAAAAAGTACATTCACAATAGTTTCGCAGACTTTGCGGGCTAACTCAAAATGGCGCGTTACCTATTTCGAAAGTTTCCTAAGATTGCAGCAGGCGTCCCGCCAGACAACTCGAGGGAATTCGTCGCAGCTAGTAAGTTTGATGCACCTCTTTGTGATAGTGTGAACACTGCTGGGTGCAAGGCTAGGTTTTATCTTCACCGGGATACTGACTCCCCGATAGTGCCATAGGAGGAGTAAGATGGTTTGTAGGCAGTGCGAGGGGACAGTTCAATAAGCTGGCCGTACTTCTTACGGAGACGGTCTTTTGGGCGCATGTAACATGTTCGGTTGGGAAATGGTAGGGGTTTGTTGAACCACGGGTAAGCCATCAGACTGGGTATGGTAGTCACGGTTACGGCATCGCCACTTCGTACTTAGGCCCGTGGACAGACCCGTACATTTTCATCTAGAGAGGTCAGTTAAGGTTTTCAGGATAGTCAGGATTGACCGAGAAATCGTGATAAATTAGAACGAGAAGGGACCGAAGAAATTCATGGGTCCATCGCAGTCGCAGGGGGGTCTTTGCTGCTATTCGACTGCAGCCAAAAATAGCAGGTAACTAAGAGTTTCTAGAAATTCCAGCTACAGTAGTGAGACCTGATCCCCATATCGGTGATCGACGTTCTGATGGATATAGTAGGGAATGTCAGTGGGCGGTTGATGCAAACCGGCCTAGCCATGTGCGACAACGAATAACGTTCATCAGCCGAATTTTGCGTCATTAAGTTCACAGCCAATTATTTAATCGTCCACGAACCTGGCCAGGAATGGCAAATCTCTGAACAAACGGGTCTCGAACTTTTGGTTGAAGTGTACATGCCTTCATAGCTGTCTCGTGTTACCTGACAGTTTGCTTACAGGCTAAGAAGGTGGTATTATCATGTATTTTGGGTGCTAGGAAGAAAAAAGGTGTTAGAAAGCCATCACACAGAGGTTTAACGACGGGTCGGTAACGCTCATTTGTAAGTAGGTTTTGGATCCGCAGCTGACTACAAGTTACCGGTTAGGGGCCACGGTTATGAGTGGAGAACTGACTGGGGGTATGGGTGACTTTCCAGTATTTCGTGCTGCACGGAAAGAAATGCTGACTACTCCTGGAATATGGGTTAATTTAGATGAATAATTAGCATGCAGGTACAAGTGCCTGGAGAAAACGTGCGGGTGGCTGGTCGTGTTGCACTTTTGGACGATGGGTTGACCTCAATATAGCGCGGTTACAGACTAGGGGAAAAGTTAGAGGTTTTGCGAAACGAACTGCGTCAGGGGCGTCCCGCCGCTTGCATTTTGTGAGTCTGTTAAATTGCACATGAGATAGCATTTTTCGCCCTGGGACACATGGTACATCTTGGTCAAGCTAAAGCCAGCGATGAAGGCTCGCAAAAAGAGCTTGTTTTTCTTCAATTTCTGTGCATGTTGAAATTATTGATAGCTTTAATGGCGAGCCAATATTCCTAATTAGGAAGTTGATAAAATCGCTGTTGTTGTCTTCTAGCATTATGGGAATTTATGTGGAAGTGGTGATTCATGAAGTCGTGTTAACGGCGCCTGTTTTCAGGGCCGATGGAAACGTACTTAACGCTGTAGGTAGAGCAGTGTATGGAGCTAAGAGGTCTGACCTTACGGCAGAGGGTGGAGTATGCAGCCAAGCACGCAGTTAGAAGGGTCTTAGCAAGGATGACATGTAGTTGAATGGAGAGTTGTCAACCGTTCAGAGTTGAGCACCTTGGGGGCCAGGGTTTGTGGTAGTGGGTGACATGGCACAGAATGATTTGGAGAATGTTTAGGGATGGGCAGCTGACAAGAAGGCTGACCAAGTGAGGCAAATATGAATGGGGAGTCAAAGCCCGTTGGGTGATTGCTTTATGGGAAGTAAGGGTCCGTCGACTGGCTACAGGACGAAGACTGGAGTGGTAGCATTGTGGCGGTGTATGACAACTGGATGTGGGTTGATGGATATTTGTTCCTGGGGGCAATGAGATAGATTACATCTTGCAGGCTCAAGTTAGGTCCTATCGGGAGCGGCTGTCCTGGACGCCTACGTATTCGGCTATTTCAGAAGCTGCTGTGGGAGTGAAGACGGCTGGCAATGATTTGGCATGAATTATGAGTTAGATGAGGCTCAAACCAGTATGGCCGACATGGAAGTGTGCCCCAGCTTAGCCTTAAACAGCGGGCGGCTCTGAGCGCAGAAGCTCCTTCAACCATAGCCAGACGCTGAATATAACCAAAAAGCTGGTTTACAAGGACTGCAGTTGATAAGCGGTGTCCAAGAACGAAGCCCCTAGTTGGTAAGGGTGCTACTGCGGTTGAGAATGGGATGTCCACAAGTTATGTTGAGGATTGAAGAGCCGGTATAAGTGACGGCAAGCAGAAGTGGAGTGAAGATGTTGTTTATTGGTCTGAAGCAACGGATTTGGCACCAAGTACCCGCCCATTCATTAGGTCGTCGCTACGGCTACATCTGTGGGTACACGTTTGAGGACGCATGAGGTCCCTGAATTCCAAGCACTCAGCTTGCGACTGCATTGTATACATCCCTCTTTATTGTCAACTTCGTCCAATAATATATATGTTCACTGAATCTTGACATCAAAACATCGGTGTACGTATGGATCTTCCATTATTTACAGTGTGACCAATTCAGAAAGTAGCAATTTTGTATTCATGGCAGTAAGACTTCTGAAAAATTTTACGTAAGCTTTGGAATTGGTTACAGATTTTTCTTTTCAGAATGCCTGTCAAGTTAAAGTGGATTCCGGAAAATGACGGCTGGAGTGACTACCCAATACGTCTGTATGGATGCGACCAATAAATAAAAACCTCATTCGCCAGAGAGGGCTGCGTATTCTTCGGGCGCAGTGATGGCATGCGACCATGCGTGAGAATTATGGACCGTCGTTGATTGTTGGATTATGCTATCACTGACAGTTATGGCCTTATTGCCAGCGTCGAGCATAGGCAAGTGCCTAGCAGTCGCCATAAGTAGCCTATGTGAACGACAGTTCGTACAGTTATGGGTATGAAGAGCCATTGAATTAAGCGAGTGTGCATAGTTGAGGACTCATAATCAGCGTCATGCTTAGATACGGGCCTTTCAGTTACGATAAAATGCCAAGGTGGGTAAGATCGCGTGCGGTTGCCACGATGGCCGGCAATGGTTGGCCTTATTTTCCGTCAAAGTAGTTGGGCCTTTTGACGTATTCCAGCCAAGGAGCGTGATTGTTTCCAAAGGGAAAGATACTGTTATGTCCAGAGTGTACATACAGATGTCTCATAATGCTGTATCATCCACTGGCTAGTTGTGCACATCAGGGAATGGCGTCCGCTTGCCTGCCCCCGACAACTTCTCCCTGGTATCTACATCTATTTAACCATCACTCTCACAAGGCCTACATATTTTCATAATCAGTGTCCACCTTTCCATTGCTCTACTTTATAATTTTATTATAATTATTCCGGTAAAACGTCTGTTTCTATATCCCATGTATGCTAAGTGAGCACCCCCAGAAGTCTCCTCCGGTCCCCAAAACTGAAAATAAAGAACCTTGATCTGGCGTGTGCCGGTAGACCATACCCCTGTTTGTTGTCCGTTTATGGGTCATGCATCCTAAACGTAATGCGTCCTTGGCCCGCGCAGCTTAATCATTGCGGTCTCACAAGGCGTTCACCGGACTTTATTCATCCCCTATGAAATCAGCGGCGCATATGCCGTCCATCAAGCTACAAAACTTCGTTAGAAGTTAAACCACGGTGCCCAAACTTCCTGATACGCTCCCCGGTTCGGACAGACAGACTACTTGACACGGTAAAGCTTGTTTCCTCTGCATTATACCCCGTTGGCAACACTAACCCTGGCATACTAATACTGCAAAATGGTAGAAAACGCCGGCTCTCCTGATTTCATCCGCCCATTAAATGAAAAAGGCATCGAACATATTCTGATCTCGTTTTAGAGGATTTTTCGTCATAACGGCGCATATATCTACTCAGCTCATCAAACGTATTCTTGAAAAACAACATAGAAAATCTTGTAATTCTGTTCTTGGCATTCGACCCATGGGGACTGCATTCGCGTAGGCAACCAACGATGATACGACTACAGGATTCTGGCCATTCGGCATTTGTTTGGCCATACAATCTAGCAGCTACTTACCAGGTTCTGTTCATACAATGGTACACAACTTGAAGAACTATGTCGCCTCACACTGCATACGCAAGCATTCACTCCTGCTTGAAGTTTGTTGATTGTTGATCAGGTGGATGCTGATCTATTCGCCGAGCTTGGCAAGTTATCTGCAAACGTTTCGTCGCCATACTGGTCCGTTAGAAGTCTGCACTATAAGTACATAGCACCTTACACAGAAAGAGTGCAACTCGTTCTTAAGAAAACTTCTGTGGAAGGTTGTTCCATGAATTCACTGGTCTGTAACCCTCACCCGTCGCACGGCTGAGTCGCCTTCGATATGTTTTGTCCTCGTAGAGCTCAGCTCTGTCTTGAGCCAGACTGATCAAACAAACTCTAGGGTGTATTGTACTGTTTTTCTCCACCCAAAAAATCTTCTCCCGGTTGTTTTCACTCTAAGCTGGATACTCCCAGACGCCTTAAGACCTCCTAATATGGGTCACCACGCAGATTTTCTACTTACCCTATGGCAATTTTTCTAGGATGGCGAAGTTATTCTTTGAGATTATTTTTACATGAATGAAAAACCCTCTAGATAAGGTTTGACGGAGGAGCGGAACTTGACTGGCATTTCTTTATTTTTATATTTGGCTCACACAAAACGCTCCTGGTTTCGCCTTTTGTAGCCGCGTATGGGGCTGTCCGTGAGAACGCTTTACACGTTTGAGAACCGGGTCAAACTACTGCCTCTCGAATGAACGTCCTCGTTATATGTCGCTCGAAACAGCTGGGCTGGATACTTACCATCAATGGGGGCGAAAACCTTTTGAGAGCCCACCTTGAATCTTCGGTCAGGCACACCTGGAGCTGACTCGTGTATGCCAGTGAGCCAGTGATCATGAAGGTGTCCGCGAACAAGTGGTAAACGCCGCCTTAACTGACAGATGGTGCCTTCTCGAAGATTACTTACGACACCAGCTCGCGCGTAGTTCCCAGAGGATCTCCATTCGCCCCAGCCGTGGATGAGAACCATGTTTTCCGGACACCGACCACGAGCGCTGTTTCCTTCAGGCAACAATCAGCCCAACTCTAGGTAGTTAGGCACTTTGAAGCGACTTCTGTGCAAAAAGTCCGTGGTTGAAACAATCGAAGGTGTTGTTATTGTGGAATACTCAACCCGTGTTTGTTTCTTCTGCTCCACGGCTTCCGTGGGTTTGTGAATAGCTATTGGCCGCTTCAGTGAAGTTGTAACATTCAAGACATGGAATGTGCTTAGTAGTGCACGCAGACGTTTTGCTTCCCACAAAGCATTTGATGGCCCTCAAAGTTAACCTAATCAGGCTCGCTGTTCTGTATCTTTTCTATGTAATTCGTTACTATGTATCATAAATCGGGACAACCACAGATACTTTTCAGGCCTTTATAATGAAATCCTTTGGAGAGTGAGGGGACGAATATCCTCATACCTCCGGAAGCGCCGGATACGGAAACCTCTCGGAGAGAACCAGTGTGTATTTTATCTGGTCCAGCCTATTTAGTTGTATGCCAAGCTCTGAGTTCATAAAAGGAGTCCTACTGTTACCGATATTTCGGTCACCGTGACCCATTCCTTAAGTGTCACTCTTGATCCATCTTTATCCATTGTGAAGACAGATCGAGAGTAGATCCACAGTTCTTCCACCAAATGACAAGTTAACCAACAGTAGTATCGAATGAACACGAGAGTTTCTTCCGTTTTCCGAGCTCCGTCAGCATAAATCGGTGACACTTTAGTGGTAGGAACAAACGCAATGCCTTTAATAAAGTGCTCCTCACTCGGTCTTTTGCGTAACACGCAAGCCTACTCATGCATTTGACTTGTAAGTCTGCGGTAGACCATCCACCTACACAATGGAGTTTATCTGGCCTCTAGCTGCCTGTAATGATCGAAATTTTTTCCACGCACTTGGCAACGGAGGGCTCCGATAGCCACGGTTTTACGTATTTGTTGGTGGACTGCGCTCGCTTGGTGGATTTGTTACCTAGGTTGCGCGCATTCTTCCAGACTGGCGTAGCCCAGGTAATAGGGTGGGATATCCACTGTTTGCTGAGATAAGCAGAGACATGAATCCAGCCTATGATGCCGATGACACAGAGGGTCAACCCAGCCATATCCCTGCAGTGTAACCTTTATGTTGGGCAGGTCACTAGAATTCCTTACCTGTGGGGAATTCTCATGACAATTTGCGTATTTTAACCCCTACAGCTTGAAAACATGAGTGGCGCTAAAAAACGGTGGCAATCAAAATTGCCGACCCAAGCGCATTTAGTTCAGACCTGCTTTTACCTACAACAGTCGCTGAGGCACCACTCGCAGGACGAATCAAACGAATAAAATATTCTACGGTCGCGGCGTATCAAATTATGCCCTGCTTCTGCAGACGGCGTTGCAGTCTGCAACACCCGCTTGTCACAGATAGTAGCCAGTAGTGTAAACTTGTATATTCAATCCTCACAGATCACACAGCCAGACCTATAGAAAACGTCGTTGCAGACGGTTAGACGCAAAAAGACAACGCTCGGGTGGTCGTTTTCGCAAACAGCCATGGGGTCGGTAAAACGCATAAAATTCATTGTGCCCTGTAAATCGCACACAGAATGGTTTAAGTGGCGGAACAGATCACGCAGTACATGCATGCATCATCAGTCACAGCAATCACGTTTTTCACCCGAGCCCAGTCTAGAGTCCTAATCGTGAACCAATAACACCACAGGAGGCAGAAAAAGACTTTATCTCCATCATTGTCTAGGTGCCTATTTCGAGCATGCACTTACCAACCGCTGGATGCAAATTTTTTGCGTAATTAATAATAATAATAATACTGTTTATTCCCAGCTTGTGTGTGGCATGCCGTCAGGCATGACCATAATGTTACAGTTCGAATAAAAGCATAACTGGCGGGGACTGCAGGGACAGGGGGTCTTAAGAAAAGGGATAGCTTCATAAGCAGGGGTATTATCCGATGTAGGCATAGTCATCACAAAACCGATATTCAGGTGGACATCCGGATGAATTCGACGCTTGCAAGAATGGTAAATGGAATCAGCACATGAGTCGAAAGACATAACCATACAACCGCCCGTGGATAGTAGCCGTCTAATCGGCGTTTGCCTGCGTGCAACTACACACAAATGATAGCCTTCCAAACAGCGACCAAGTTTTTCAGCTAAGTCGCCGCAGGGGAGTCATGGGTCTTAAACTCACACTGAACCGTGGAAGGAATAACGACCGGTGAGGATATTAAACATTTTCCTTGTCTTGTAGCTCAATAAAGGTGCAGCTAATTCCACAGAACAATAAAATAAGAGATGAAACTCACGTGGTTGTGCTGCTGCACATTCGGAATATCAAGGAACACCCAAAAATAATGAGTTTTATAAAATGCGTTGTCGCTACGTAGGAAATTCCTAGTAGGCCATTAGCGTTCATTTTGGAAAATGTGGGGATCTTGAACACGGCTGCGGGAAGAGTGGACCATTCGGAAGCGCATACTGCAGCAATACGATCGAGATGACCAAAAGAACAACAGCGGAATGTTTAGTTGTGGTTATCCTATTAGTGGCACTCCCAAGAGGCTTGTTTGCCAAGATTCAGGGTGCAGTCCTCTGCAAAAACGGGCCTCTTGGGAGTGCCACCACTTGTCGCTGACCAAAGTCGTTCAGCAGAAAGCTTGGACTCAAAATCTATTCGCAATAACCAGGTACAGGGCGGGACAACTGCCATCCCTGCTGGATTCGGTTATTATCAACGGGACACTGTCGACCAAGTGTTAAATAAAGATCCACTGGGGCATAGTGACTAGTGTGTGCTGCAATTTGATTTCGTCTGCCACTGGGTCAGAAGTGTGGAACCACAGGCGTGAATTCGGAACTTCTGCTGTGCAGACTTCCAAGAAGTGAGTAATTTCCTCGAGCAGTCAAAACCAGTACCAGCTTCATAGGAGGAGTTACACAAAATAATTGTCCAGACAATTCACGAGTCCGACGTTATATTCGTCCAAAAAACAGCGGATGGCGGAATGGACAAAGAGCCACCCAAGAGGGTTCGGAATCTCCTGAAAAGTAGGTCTCAACTGTTTTTCCAAAAGACAACTACAGGTGGCACAGAAGACAAGCTGGTTTTCGTAAAATGCGGAAGCGCTGTAAAT
>SJOL01006800.1:493390-505496 GCA_004794785.1 Opisthorchis felineus
CTTGACCTCTTTCCCCTCGAGTATCGCCGCCTCCGAGGGGACCTAATTCTTACTTAGGCCCTGTTCTAACAAGGTTTGGCCAACATGTTTTTCACCGTTGAGCCAGCGAACTCACGGCGGGGATGGTAAGAAGATTTTCAAGCTCAGAACAAATACTCTTATGGGGCAACATTTTTTCTCATTTCGTGTAGTAGCTGCGTGGAATAACCTTCCTCCGACAGTTGACCACGCTCCTTCTAGAACCCAGTTCAAAGCACTATTATACACTTTTTATACGAGTCCTCGAGCTGGCAAGCATACTGCCCCGCGCTGAGAACTTAAAGAGCAGTGCTACACCCTTTTTTCGCTTGTGCCTTTCAGGTGTACGACAACCGCGGAAAGACATGAACACATCCGTCCCGGGCAACTTGGGCAAAAGCCTCGATCCTGTGTATCAATCCGTGAATCCAGCTCATCGTTGTTACGCTCTGGATGTCACATCTAACATAGAAAGCGATGGTAATGTTTACAAGATTGACGTCATCATGTGTACTATGAAAGTCGTTCGGCGCCCAGTGTTATGGGGTTTTTTTTGGAAAAAGATAAGGACCGCAGTGGAAACTTTTGTTCATCACTTGCGTCGCTTTTCTCGGCCATCTAACTGACCCTGCAGGCGCGTAGTTCGAAGCGTCACCAGGGTGGCTATTTTAGCAAAGGGCTGGCGCGAACAAGGTTTCCGGACAGTTGTTCACAGTTCAATGCGACACACAAGCCGGGGAAAACAAAGCGTGTCAGATACGACCGAAAGAATTGAGCTGCAGGGTCAGTCTTGTGTTCGATCTACTTGGTCACTGTAGCCTCAAACTCACTGGAGTTGCGGCAGCACACACGCAGTAATCTGGGAACACTGCAGGTACACTAAGACACATTTAGCGCTTCTCAGAGGCACCACGGATATTAGCTATGCGAAGAAAAACCTGCTCAACTCTTGCGTGGAGAAACATAGCCGGTTTTCTCGGAAAGGTGTGCTGATCTGGAAGTCTGGCGCACCTGAAAGGGTTAACAGTGTACTCGCTTGGATCATGTAAACTTCGAACCCACGATGTAATGGCGAACTGGTGGTGATCACGGAACCAAAAGGAAGGAGAATAGCTAGGATCAATTGATCCTGGCTTAGGCCAGAAAGTGCGAAAAACAGCCGATTTGGTGACACGGGTTGCCGCTGCATTCTTGAATAAGAACTTTGTTCCTTCAGATATCAAGTCCATGCGGCGTGGTTGTGGGTAGCTTAACTTGTCTATGGCGGCGTATTCTGTAGAGGTCTTCAAAGCTATTTGCCGGTCGTTTACCTGAATCAACTAGTCAGTTGAATGGTTGGAGATGTTAGCGTGAATCTGTTGGAAAGTATTTTGTTTCTCAGATAGACGGAGTGGCGTTGCGCTGCTGCGCTTTGAATAACACTTCTTTCCTCTAGTATTGAGGCAGCGTTCAACTCCCTTTCAAGCGTGTTCTGTACCTCCTGTGCTTCCAGAATCCGCACCTATAAAAGATCTACGATCTTCCGCTGATGAGACCCATCGTGCTCACACCTTCTGAGTAGTTATGTGACGATCTTCCAAATTTCATGGCAATTAGTGTTTTCCGGTACGCTGAAAAAAGCTGTTCGCAACAAAGAACTGATTAAAATAGGTGACGTTTATGAGCTTGCCACCGTTTTCTGCTGACCCAATCCAAAGGAGCCAAGTGTATGGCGAGTGTTATCACCTCGTCCACCAAGCCCAGAGTTCCAGTCACCCGTTACTATCAAGAAGTCTCATCTTGAAGTATTACTCACCTGCTGCAACTCTTCATAGAACTCATCCTTTACGGTCGTGTCCGATACGGACGTCGGGAACATAAGTGGCTATTACATTGAAGTTCTGAAACTTTCGTTTGAATCGATCCACCGCAAACCTTGGGGATACTGGATTCCAGGCAACGTATTCAGTGTTACCGCGAATAATTACAACACTTGCAACACCGTGGATACCCGGTAGGCTGAGTGGTTTTATTGATTTGCTTTGGTTACGCTTCTTTGGTCTGGTAACGAGGTAGAGTTTAGTCCTGGTTCGTATAAGTGTGATCCGTATCTCTCTCGTCGCTAGAATCTGCACCCGTATGAAATTTGCAATCTTACGCTGATGAGGCCCATCGTGCACGCACGAGAATATAGTGTCTGTGAGGCCATGAGACCGTCTTGAGAATACCGTTTCATTAAGTGCTTTCTGGGGGTCATTGTCATCGCGACCGAATAAGAGTATCAGTGTTCAACGCTGGTATGCTTTATTGTGAAGAGGAGGACACAAGTGAGCGGGAAAGGGACTTAGTCCGAGCATACCACAATCATTCTGGGGTGCCTACATCTCCAGACACGAGATAAAAACTGACAGCAACAATGCTATTACCATCGATTAGCAGCCATATCTTGCAACCAGCTTTCAAATGCAGGTGAAGATTATGAGGCCGACACCATCCTCGCAGTACTGAGCGGATTCAAACTGGTTAGATATGTGGTGCGTGTTTGCGCCTTGTCCACCAACTCGAGCGTTCCAGACACCCGTTACTATCAATAAGTCTCATCTCGAAGTCTTGTTGATCACCTACAGCCCTTCGTATAACTCGTCCTTTACAGTTATATTCGCTACAGGCATGGAGGCATAAACGGCTATTATAGTAAGGTTCAAGTAAGTCCTTTTGAAACGTGCCACCACAAACCTTGGATTCTAAGCAGTGAGGGCATTAGCGCGGCTACTTATGGCAGTCGCGATACTGTGGGTGTCCGCTGTGGTAAAACCAATGAAAAGCGTCTAATCCAGCAACCTTGATTCGTCGTCCGCTAGCATTAGGTAACGGGGCATGTCAACCTGGCAGTATCCCAGCCCTCGTGCTTCTTTCGGGTGGCATGGCAGCTAGGCACCGAAAGGGTGCTACAGCTGAAAGATGCGATGTAGTGTGAACGGGGCCTCCGAAAGGTAGGTGGTATCTTATCGACAGTAATAGAGAGTGCGCATATAGACGCCTTCGATGGAAGCGTTAAACAGAGTACGAACATTTCAACAACTAGTGAGGTTGTTTCTTACGTTTTGAACCCAAATTTGCCTGCTGGTCACTCAAGTCTCTGGGCCACCAAACGTTGTGTCGTTTTCCGGGGATTCCATGGCACGAACGCGATTACATTTCAGAGACATTATAAAAGGTGTTTATGTGGATTTTTTACGGGCTGCCTCCCCAACGCCACTCGGCTTTTGATAGAGGGTCCACCTCAAGCATTTGCACAACCAAACGCAACCTGAAAGACAGCAGGAAACGTGCAGAGAGCAGGTTGTCTGCATTGTCGGCATGACCGTTGGGTTCAGAATTTAATGAGGTCAAGATAGGTCGGTGGTTAAGACACGACCTTCCTATCCGGCAGCTTCGTGGTTCGTGTCCAACCTCGGCATCTCGACTGCTCCTGTCTGGGTGTGGGAAACCTAACAGTATCTCATCCCCTGTTACTCCTTGGGATGGCATGGCGACTATGCAGAAACATTAATCGGGTCACTAACAGTTGGGAGGACTCTGCGTAAGCACCAAAAACGCTCTCCCTAAAGTGGACGATTGAAACTAGATTGCTGCAACATGTCGCGCAGCCATCCGAGTCAACGTCCCTTTGTACTAGGCCTGGTTTTTACAAACTCATTCCAGTCAGTGTATGCTGTAGCAGTGGGGAGCCTTTAGTGATCAGTAGGATAGCCTGCATGACGCGCAAATTGCTGGACGGAACGCTTGCAGCCTTCCGGAGGCCGGCCTGGAAGTCACTGAGGAAGAGTGCTGTACATATGGGCTGGTAAGTTGACTAGTTTGAAATCATAGATGGTATGTGGATTCAAACCGGTGACAATACAAAGGTACGTTCCACGGAAGAACAAAAATGGCAACGCCGTGCCCACCCCCGTGGATTTTAACGGAAATGCTTAGACATAGACGATGAAGAATGAAGACTTGGACCCGCTACAAAAACATCTCTTACCCATGTGTCTTCGAAGAGTATAGGGTATTACGAAAGGAATGTAAGTAGCTTATGATGGCGGATGGACGAGACTACGATAAGACCGTCACAACCCGCAAAACCAGCACCCAAATAATTATATACCTATCTGAATCTGTGAAGAAAAGACAAGGGACAGTCGCCAAGCTTAGCCATGCCTGGCTGCTCAGTAATCACAAACGAACAAGCGCGCGCTGATGTGTTATTTGAGCACCGCGGAAATCCGCCGACATAGCGCCACCTTAGACGAAGTGCAAGGTAATACTAAAGGCGAGATTGACGCAGAAAACGACCCGAAGAACACGCAATGCTTCTCATCCGATGTGGAATTGTTCCCTACCAGACTAGGTGGCACCATGTCACCCGGACTGCCTCTGATTGTACTCTACATTTAGAATTAGCCACTGCGATTAGGGAACCGGGGTAATAAGGCCGTTCCCAAAAGTTGGCAACCTCGGCTTCCTGCTTGACTACAGGCCAAGCTGTCGAACTTCAATGGTCCTTAAAACATAAAAAAACAATAGTTAAAAAGACCTAGGGCACCCACTTCCACTGGTCCTGCGTGCTCGATCGAGCTATGGTTTTGTTTGCTGATGATCTTGCATCACAAACCTGTTGACAGCGCACGTTGGTCACGAAGTGACTGAACTTTACCGTGGTGTGACGGCTTGTGTACCTCCGCTACCCACTGAGCTATACCGGGGGGCGTCCGTGCGACACACGCATAGTCTCATACCAGGTTGGTCAGTGGTTAGAGGTATGACGAACACAGTCACCTGGCCCTCCATTTTGGGGGTTGGAACAGGTGTGGCGACTCGTTTTGCGAAAACTGAAATTCACTTTCATTTCCCGCCAAACACCGCTGTCTTGCGGTCAGGTTTTTGAGGCAAAGACTGTGGGTGAATTCTGTAATCGTCCTCTTGTCTAGGTGTAGGTGGCATGGCATCCCAGCCCATGTACAACCATAAATTGCACACATACAAATAAACTCACGCTACATTGACCCTCGCGTGGTACCTTACTTGCTGCATACAGCAAAGCGGGTAAGCGAAAACATGCTACTGCTGACGCCTCTCTTCTCTCTCTTTCACATACTTTCTCCTCCCCCTCTCCTCACCCCATTAATTACTCTCATTATAGGCCCAGAGGTTAGGACTGATGGGTTTGTTCGCCCTGCATCGGTTGTGCAAGCAACATCTGTGCGTCATCCGGCGCCGACATCCTCAGGCATCTCGAAATCAATCTTCAAGCTTCGACGCCTAGTCTATCTGGCTGCTTTCAGTGTCCGCACTATGAAGCATGCAGGACAACAAGCTGCTCTTGCTCTCACACTGAACGCGCTTGCCACTGATGTGTGCGTATCAGAAACAAGAATTCGAAAGCTAACTGCCCTATCACTTTCCACTCGCTTCCGGCTGCGCATTTCTGGCGATCCAGAGGCTACTGCAGGAGGATGTACAGGGATTGTTATCGTCCTGAGTCACCGGGCGGAAGTATCCTTGCTTGACTGGACACCTGTTGATAGTCGCTTCTGTGCGGTTCGTCTGGCAACGTCTGTGAAGGTGTCTCACAAGGGGGAAGTTGAACGATGTGTGTTTGTCATGTCTGTTTATGCCCCAACTGACTGTAGCTCTGACACTATCAAAGACAAGTTTTACGACGCCCTGAATGCCCTGTTGCGGCCAGCCAAAAGCTCAGATATCGCTGTGGCTTTCCGGAGATCTGAATACAATAGCGGGCAGGCTTAGGGCATCTGAGTCTCAATTAGGTGGTCGACATGGACTGGACTGGGTACGTCCGGACATTGGTGAACGATTGCTTCAGCTGTGTGCTGACCGTAGCCTGTTTCATGCAGTACTAAGTTCCGAAATAGCCGAATTCGTATGGCTCATATTGTCCTCCAACGGTGTGCCGGCCATGAACTCAAATCGATCGCATTACCATCAGTTACCGATTGTGCGGATCAATGCCTGACTGCCGGTCGTTTTGGAACACATTTGTGGATTCCGACAACACACTCGTCCAGATTCGTTTCCCCCTTCGTTTTCCAGGGCCGCGTAAGGTGCGGAAAAATCGCCTGGCAACTGAAAGACTGGCAGATCCGGATGTTAGACGAATTTACCAGAATCGTCTTCTAAAGTCTCTTCCAGATGTGGATTCATACTGGGACGTGATCGCCACCTCTCTGCATAGTGCTGGGAGTTTTTCTTGTGGCACGGCTCTACGAGGCTCACTCAAGCACTGGATATCAGACCGAACAGTGGCCCTGCTTAAATCTCGGAGAAGTATCCCCTCCGGTCCCGACGAATTATCAGACGTCAAGTAAAAGTGAGCGTGCGAGCCGACTGTGGAGTTTGGTGGACACGGACAGCCAAGGAAATGGAAGAGGCACAGGAAGCTAGTATTGCCCGAAGGTTATTTCAGTTGATCCGTGGGACCGGCCCTCGGAAACCATCTGTGAGCGAAACCGTCGAGAACCAGAATAGAATGTCCATCTTGATTAAAGAAGAACACCTCGACTGGTGGGCAGAATACTTTGAACAACAGCTATCGTGGCCACCAGCTGCCACTCATCTGGAGACCACAATTGACGTAGACCCCTGGACGGTGAACGTGGAACCGCCTATGGCATTGGAGATTTATGACTGCATATGTTCTCTCAAGCGCCACCGAGCTTGACCTCCAACCCGCATTGTTCAAAGATGGGGGTGAAATCCTCAGTCAGTGCTTGTCTGATCTGTTTGCCTGCATTTTGGAAAAGTAGACTGTCCCAGACACCGGGAGGGGGAAGTCGGTGATGGTGCCAATTTTTAAAAAGGGACTCGTAGTGAGTGTGGTCACCACTAGGGGATCTGCTTAACCCCGGTCGTGACGAGGCTGCTGGTGTCATTTGTGATTCGTCGTCTTATGGTGATTTTTGAAACACTGACTAGAGAGCAGCAAAGAGGATTCCGGCCTGATAGGGTTTGCGTTCACCAAATCTACACGCCGGCAGGTGCTAGGACAATGCCATGCGTACAAATGACCCACAATTTTAGTATTCCTGGACCACCAAGGCGCATTCGACTCGTTTGACCGGTCTGTTCTCCTTGACACGCTTACCAATCAAGGATTGCCCCAGAAGTTTGTGAACGTAATAAGTTCTTTGTATTCTCAATTCCGGACGTGTGAGAGTATACGGAGAGGTCTCCAAAGTTCTCCGTACACAAAGCGATGTCCGTCAGGGGTGCCAACTCTCTCCTTTCCTATTTAATTTCGTGATCGATGAGATAATGAGACGAACGTTGGAAGGTCTCCAAAACCCCGCTGTTCAAATAGCTTCTGACGAAAACCTCATCGATCTGGAATATGCAGACAGCATCTTTCTGATCTTTGAAGGAGAGGAGAAGGTGCAGGTGTTTTTGGATGAACTGACCAAAGTCATCCCGTCCTTTGGTATGCACTTTGTACCCAAAAAGTGTAAGGTCATAGTCGTGAACATCCAGTCAATGAACACGCCACTTACAACCCAGGGGGAGGCAATGGAATTTGTGGAGCGTTTTGCGTATCTTGGAAGTTTCATCAGTTCTGATTGTAGTGTGACAGATGAGGTGAGTGCACGAATCTACAAGGCTCAGGTCGCGTTTACTAATTTGAGGCACCTGTGGGGTCAAAGCGGTATATCCCCGAATCTCAAGGGGCATGTGTCAGGCTACAGTGCGGGCTGTTTTGTTTTATGGCTGTGAGACTTGGCCTGTTCGAGCAGCGGAACTGAAACGCTTCAGGTGTTCGACAATCATTGTCTCAGGACCCATAGCTTGTGTGGGTTGGTGTCGGCGTATCCGTATCGAGGCAATTAGAAAGTGAGCTTTCGGTTGTGCAACGGGTACTTCCATTGAAGAATATGTCCAGCACCAGAAGCTGAGTTGGTTAGTCCATGTATTGCGCATGCCATTGTTTGCCGAAGAGAGTGCTGTTTTCCATACTTAATTCAGAGTGGCGGAAGCAAAGAGGTGTCCAACCCTTGAGCTGCCAGAGGGTTATGAAAGAGATTACGAAAAGTGGGTGCTGTCGGTGCTACTCTCCTTGCAAGATGGGGGCCGCGTGTCCCCACTGCGACTGATTGGAGATGCTGTAAGCTATGTCTGCTAATATGTGTCAATGGCGTTCTCGTCGTCAGTTTGCATCCAGATTGTCTGAATGAGTGGAGGTGTAGGCGCCTCGGAATGATTGTAATAAGCTAGCACATAGTGCCTTCTCTGTCCACACTGATTCTTTTCTTCACGATAGGGCTTTCAAATAAAGCATGGTTTTACGGACGTGAAACATCACTTTTGAACACTGATGTCGTGCTGTCGATGATGACAGCGCAAGACTCACGGTGCGGCCCTAAGGAACACTGGAAGAAATTCTATCTAGTGTTTGTGAACTCTAACAAGGTATTGGGCCAGGTGGACTCCGCCGTATCGTCTCAACTGCTAAAGACTGGGATAAGAGGACCCCATTAAAAATGGACGAATGCCTTAGATGGCCAAGGAAATGAAGGCGAGAATTAGGGGCGCCCGCTTGCTAGCAGCACGAGGTTTTGGTTGCTACCGCAAAGGACTGTCCTCGGTTCACTGGTGCTCACAATATACATCAGTTTCCTACCACTCCATCTCAGCTCACCATGCCTCCTGTTTGCCGATGGTCTTAAGGTGTGTAAGGTGGTGGAAACTCGGCGGGACGAACAGGACTTAAACTAACCTGGGCAGATTAGTGCATCGGTGTCAAGGACACAAGCTGCTAATCAACACCAATAAATCTTGGCGGTAGTTAAGCACCAGTCTGTATTGCTGGTGTCTTGTTGTCAATGATGATGATGTTCATGAGCAAATCTTGGGCCAGTGTGCTTGGTTAAGTGAGTGAGATGGAGACTTACTGCATGCGAGGCGAGCCCATACTCCTGAAGCAGACCACTGGCGACTCTGGCGTACTTACACATAATATCAGAATCCGAGATCATGCGGCGCTGCCGCGAACTAAAGGACTTCATCACCATCATTCTCAGCTCCAAGAACCGCGTACTTGTCTTGCAGTGGTTATGGCTGCCACAGGTTGGTCCACCGATGATTTGGAGAGGTGGGGTAAGTAGCCGCGCACTGGAGGCGGAAACTCATAAGTTTTTGTGTAAGTATAGGACTGATAGTGGACTTTTAAGTGGGGGGGATTTGGAAGGGAACTATGCATTAAAGGCGATAGCTTGGATGCATGTGCGCCATTTAGGGGGCGACTGGGCCATGTCTGTCAATATGTCTAACCATTGATGTGTCCCGTCTCGGTGTCCCCATTCAAGAAGACGACAATGACCAGCACAGCTGAGTTTGCTGGTAATGGCTTTCATGCTTCGCTGCCAAGTCATTGTTTGGTCTCCTCTGGCTCGTTTCCACCCTCCGCGTGGTTGTGCGAGAAGAACCCTTCGAGGAAGTCGGTCGACTGGCATATGGGGCACCTGGCGAAGCCAGCGTAACCTGTACAGTGTGATCAGCTCAACTATCGTCGGTGGGTCATTTCTTCCGAATACCGTTAGACGTACTTCAGCATTGCTGATCCGGTGTTCGCACCAGACTCGGGCAATTTGCCAAATACATCGATGCTCAAACACTGAAAGTCTTTTGACGTCCTCGGCGCGTAGCAGCCAGGTTTATGATCCGTATAGTAATATGGAGCGTACCGCAGCATTGTAAACTCGACCCTTGATGGATAAGCTGATGTCACGCCTACGCCACAGGTGACGCAGGTTCACGAAAGCTGCTCTGGCCTTCCCAATGTGAATGGAGATATCATCTTTCGCGAGACCACCGGGACTGATACAGCTGCCCAGGTAGACAAATTTGTGTACTACCTCAATCGGCTTCTCCGCAAGCATGAGTTTGGGGTTCGAGCCTATCCAGTCTTGCAGTAGCACTTTACACTTTGCAGGTGTCAACCGCATACCACACCGTGAGGTAGAATTATTTAGATTATTTAATATTGTTTGCATTACCACGGCGTCAGATCCAAGAAGAGCTATGTCGCCTGCGTACTCGATATCTGTGAGCGAAAGCCCCGGGAGCACTTCAACCCCACAGACATTAGAGGCTGATAGTGATTCATCCATAATAGTGTCAATAACGAAGTTGAAGAGGAAAGGTGAAAGAGGACACCCTTCCCTGACACCACTCGATGTGGTGAACTCAGGCGAGAGCTTCCCGTATACCTCACATCCGCGGGAGTTGATGTACAGTGCCTTAGGGAGGATCAAAAATTTATGGAGGATACCTTCGCTCCACGGACACTGCTATAGTGCCTGACGATCCACGGAGCCAAAGGCAGGTTTCAAGTCAAGGAAGACAACCATTGTTGGTTGTTGGAAGCAGTGTCGCTGTTCGAGAATCTGTCGGAGGGTGAAGATGTGATCGATGCGTCCTCTTGCAGGACGGAACCCAGCTTGGTTTTCACGGATCTGTCTCTCCATGTGTTCAGTCAACCTTCGAAGGATAAGACCAGAGTGCACCTTCGATGCCAGGCTGATGCCACGGTGGTCTTCACACAGCGTCCGCGTGCCCGTTTGAAGATAGGGATAACTGTCGACATGCCCCATTCTGCAGGCATTCTCCATTCATTCCATATCGCACCAGTAAGTCTTGTTAGATGGGTCATCAGGGATTCTACGCCTTCCTTGAAAAAGGCTGGATACAGACCGTTAGGTCCTGGTACCTTGTCACGTTTAAGTAATAATAAAATACTAATAATCGTTCAACCGTAGCACCCTTTCGATGTCTAGCTGCCATGCCACCAAAAGGAAGCTCGAGGGCTGGGATACTGTTAGGTTGCCTAAGGCTAGACAGGAGAAGTCGAGATGCAGAGACCGGGTTCGAACCACGAACCTTTCAGTCTGTAAATTCGCGCTCTAACCACTGAGCCATCTCGCCCCCCACGTTTAAGTACGAATATTTCATACTTTATTTCTTCGGACGGGTGATGAAGGTTTACGTTTCATTCGCCCGTATGCACTATCTCCACAGGCTGGGTTGCAGGAGGCTAGCTAAACTGTCTTTCGAACTGTTCAGCCCATCTTTCCAGTCGACGTTTTTGCGAGTGAATTGATGATTCTTCTTTTGCACTTATCGTTTCACTGACCGTTGCTTTCCTGGGGCCAGTCGATCGTATCAGTTTTTATAGGGCACGGCTGGTTCCCGTAGGAATAGCCTTCTCCATCTCCCGAGCTTTCGATGTCCACCAGAGTTCTCGGTTTTTTCTTAGGCTCTCCGGTATTTGGCGTTTGAGGGATTTGCGAGCGCCGTCGTACTCGGTGCCTGCTGGCATGGATTTTCTGGCATCAGTCATGCTTAGCGATTTCGACGATATAGTGCTTTTGCGATCGAATCGGAGAAGTCGGACAGACACTGAACGCCGCTTGCATAGCTCCTTTCAACTTTTGCCATGCTTCATCTACGTGCTTACTACCTGTTAGGTTTCGATCACGCAGCGAGCAAACAATAGTATGCGCGGACTGTAACGATATTCTATCCCCAGCTATGTTGCTTGATCCCGACTCCTAATACGGCGAATAGTAAGAAGACGAAAACCTAGCACACAACTTTAATGATCCGAACAACACGCGATTAACAGGCGATTCACGGAAAAATGACAATGCATATATATATCCATAGTTTGACCTTGAAAAATGCCGGAAGTTTGTTAGCACACACAAAGATACAGAGTTTTTGGGGATATTGATATCCCCAACACCTCCCCTTGTGAAAAGTCAGTAACATGCTCGACGTCATCATCATCATCATCATCAAAGACAGCAACATCAGTGTTGACACTGATGCTTCACTGCCGTACAACCATAAGGTTCGTCTAATTATATTTAAAGCCCTAGAGTGAAGAGAAGAGAAAAAGAGTGGGTGAGGGAGGGGACCTAGTGCTGGCTTATGTCAAGCGTTCTGAGGTGCCTACACCTCCAAGCGCTCAATCAGACAGTCTGGAAAGAAACTGACAGCACGAACGCCACTGACATCGATTAGCCGCCATTTCTTGCAACGTCTCCAGCCA
>SJOL01006800.1:506172-521884 GCA_004794785.1 Opisthorchis felineus
TCACGGACAAGTACGGGCGTTCCCACCTTGAATGGAGCTCCAGCTGCCACCGGTATGGACCTTGACTCAGTAGACTGTGTTGGAAACATGGAAGAATGCACAGTTCTCAGCTTACGGCCCATGAGTGCCTCTGCAGGTGACTGGTGGTTCGCCAAAGCGTCATGCGGGGTCGTTCGGTAC
Source organism: Opisthorchis felineus (assembly GCA_004794785.1). Lineage (NCBI taxonomy): Eukaryota > Metazoa > Platyhelminthes > Trematoda > Opisthorchiida > Opisthorchiidae > Opisthorchis > Opisthorchis felineus. The sequence goes on from SJOL01006800.1 coordinate 506,353, forward strand.
ACAAACAGGAATCTCTGAAGGGCTTCGACGGATGTCTCCTCCCCTCGAGCTTTAAGCAAGGCTCTCTTAAATGTGTCGACGAACCTTTCTGCTTGACCGTTCGATTGTGGGTGGTACGGTGGCGAACGAACGTGTGTTATAGCATGTCGAGTGCAAAAGTCGCGGAACTCCGCGGAGGTGAACTGCGAACCATTGTCTGAGACGATGGACTCCGGTAAGCCATGCTGACTGAAAATGTTAGATAACAGTTGGTGGCCGCCAGGTTACGCGATGCAAACGTTTATGCTGAAAGTTCCTACTGGCTAAAAACAGCTGATGATCAGCACACAACTGGAGGAGTCGTTCTCCGTTGTCTGTGCGACGAGCATCGACTCCGAATTGACCGCCCAAATGTGATCCCAAGGAGCTCAGACGACCTACTTGAGCATTCATATCGCCTGCAAGGATCACAGTGTCAGTGCTTCTTGCTTGACGAATGAACCCGGATAGCTCTCGATAGAAAGTATCCTTCTCAGCTTCAGGACTGTAGTCCGTTGGGGCATAAGCCGACACTACAAACAGGCACCGCTTTTATGCCGAGATGCACTGAGCTTGATTGAGCTGGATAACCGGACGGCGCAAAGACGACTGTTCATTGGGATCCAGTCCAGCAAAGCGCGTTCAGCTCTGGGGCTGAGTACAACTCCCCCGCCATATATTCCACGAGTCAGCGCTTCTGGATCACCGGATACACGGAGGGAGAAATGTGAAAGAGCTGAGATGCATAACAACGCTTGGGTCTTGTATGCGTGTTTTTCAGACACAGTATACATCAATTTTAGGGAAGTATAAGGTCTCAGCAAGTATGGCATGTTTGCTAATTTGACATAGAGTACGGACGTTAAAAGCGCCTATGTGGAAAGGATCTCGTTGATTTAGAAAAGTGTTATTTTGTTTACTGTTAATAAGCAGCTGAGAGCATAAGGTCCATCATTCAGATCACTGACAGTCAGATGACCCAGCATCATTTGCTTGTATGGTGGGAAGAGGTTGGGGAGGGGCTTTGGTGGACGCAGAACTGCGCGGGCAAATGATACTTCCCGGTTGCCCAGGCCGAGTAAGGGGATTCAGGTAAGGTACCCCTTTGAACCTTTAACTCAAAAGTCTGACACATGAGGCAGTGGGAGGATGTAGGGTTTTGTTCGGGGACCCTGCCCCTAGCCTCTGACTCAAGAGTCTAACCCACAAGGCAGCGGGCAATAGGGTTTTATTCGGGAACCCTGCCCGGAACCGATTACTCAGTAGTCTGCTCGGCTGCAGGGGGTTGGCCTAACCTGAGGGCGCAGGGAATAAGGCATTACTGTCTCATCTTGATGCGGCTGCGCGCAGCAGGTGCCTTTTGAGCAGCCCCGGACTCTTTGGTTTTCAAAGTATATCGACCGTATTGGATAATGCGCCGGCGGTCACGGTCAACCGTTGGGCGATCGGAGTGTGCGGTTTTTAGGGCCAACCTTTTCTAACCCGTCCTTCCTCGGAGGAAGGCAGCGTCGATGCTTCCATGAAAATGGACATGCTGGTCGCTTGGGGGAAACACCTTACTGCCTATCGCAGTGGACAGTACGACTTTACCCCCAGACCGACTACAGCTCTTAAGTCTTCTCAGCTGCTCAGTGGAACCTTCCAAAAGCTATGCTCACTCTACTGTTGGTCGATCTGACGTACCTCATGATTACTTATATGATGTTCATGGACTGTCCGCATCTTCGTCATTTTCACTCAATTCCGACCGGGCAGAATGACTTCTGCGAGGTGGAGGTCTCTCCGACATGAAAGCAACGTCTATCTAGCGTAACCTATGAAGCGTGAGGAGCTCGTCCATCGCTCGATAGTCCCTTCTTCCCAATACCAACTGGCGTACGTCAGCACTGCTAATCTGCCGTTTTCAACAACCCCCCGAACAATGCTTCCGAAACACCGATGGTTAAAGTCGAAAGTTTATCCTATATCCTCTGCGCGTACTGTCCCCGTTTCTGATCGATGAGGCGTCGTGGATCGCACCATCACAGTGCATATCCTGCCCTTGACAAACTACCTGACGTCACACCGGTTCCGTAGGTGTCGAGGGTTGGCAAAAGCTGCTCCATTCACCTTCCCCTGATTCGAGAACCGATATTATACCCAGTCAGTTCAAATGATTTGCACTGAACTGGAAAAAGCAATATCATCTGAATGCACGTTGTCCGTGAGAGAACGTTGTGGTCTAGGTGGGTATGAAAATTTGCTAAAGGAAGAAACGGTTTGCGTGGCGCTGAACCTTTTAAAGCCTGTTTTCACCACATTTCAGCTGCTGGAAGCGTACGATGCCACAGCCATTTAGTAAGGGACGTATATATGTGCAGCAGAGCTTAGCGAGATTATGCGCGTCTAACTTAGTGGAGGTTCTTCCAGAGAGATTGCCTTTCTCTTGGGTGAGTGGAATACAATCGCCGAAGGAGCCACGTCGGAGGTGATCAGTACTCCTAAGTCCTTGTGGCTGACATTTGGGATAAGTATGGCAGCATTTCCCATAGGTGCCGGAAAAGCGGGTGATGAAGTTAAAAAATAATCGCTCAACTGTAACACCCCCCTTTTGTTGCCTAGCTGTCATACCACTCGAGGGAAGCAAGAAGGTTGAGATACTGCCAGGTTGCCCAAGCCTAGACAGGAGCACTCGAGAGGCTGAAGTTGGGTTTGAACCACGGCCCTTCAGGTCAGTAAGTTCGCTCCTTAACCACCGTGCTATCTCGAGCTGGTGATGAATTTTGCAAGGATGTGTTTAATTGAAGATTGGTGGAAAGAATGTTTGATGAGGCTTATTAGGTGCAAACCTGAATGGCCACCTGGCGAGCACATGGATCAGTAGGGCATATTTTCAGGTCTTCAGCATACGGAAGAGCCTCATCGTTTTGAGAGGAGGGCACAGATGGAAGAGTCTGTTCAACTTCGTCCATTAATGAGCTTACCCCCATTTCTCCACGCGACCGATATTATCTCGTAAGTTGGCAATTTCTCGAGATGCTGGTAGCTCTGGTGCATTAACTAGTTGTAGATCAGGTGGCTCTTGCTCTGTTTGCCGAGCTCGGCGAAGAAACGTTTGCTATCTTTCTTCTGGTGTACAGCTTTGTCCCGTGGATGACCCTAAAGATTTGTAGTATGCGAATGATATTGCGCTGCTTGGTTCAGATTCCATCCAGACACAGCATATAGTAAATGATATTAATAATGTTGCCATGCAAATCGGTACGCGCTTCGCACCTTCAGAGTTCGCACTGCTATTACGGGGTCAGACGAGTGCACCACAAAGGCTGATCATGACGTCAGAACTACAGAGGTAATGGACGTATTTACCTATCTGGATAGTTGCGCCACGTCGGACGGCAAGTTTTTACGAGAGTTGTCAAAGCCCGTTTCGCCTTAACCTCTGGGGTCGACGTGACATCATCATGTCGTTGAAAGTTAATGTCCACAATGCGGCACTGCGTTCAACGATATTTTTTTGGATGTGAAGCCTGGATAGTGCGCTGAAGGCAAAAGAAAGTTGCCTGTTTGACCGTTGATGCCTCCGGAGCATTGCACATGTATCATGGGGACATTGGATCATCAGTTTTGAGGTGCGACGAATGGTACTCAGCAACAAATCAGCTGTTTGTTCATTTGGTGAGTTGATTCGGCCGCACGCTGGCCCGGCCATATGTTCCCTATAACGAGTGATCGTCTGCGAGGTGGGGGTGTCAGCCACCCCCGCACCAATCTTGGTTCTCTTCGACGTCGCGATGTCGCAATCACTGGCTCAGTTACACTTATTCTCTTGTTCTTAACCTCTTACCAAAAACTGCGGCGACGTGAACCGCCGTACATACGTACACGGTTGTCAGGCTAAACTTAAATTAACTCTTGATTGGTCGTGGATTACGGCACACCCAGCTATTCTGACTGCACAGAGTTGGCTGTTCACAGAGGGCTTTCCTTCTAGGACAGTTGGAACTACTGGTATCTGAGCGTGCATTTTGCCGCTACATTGTGTGTTAGCTAGCCCCGAAACGGTGTCACTTCTGTGTGTTTTACCTGCTGGAGCCTTTTCTCTTTAGTTTCCCGTCTCATTTTCACTTTTCAATTCCGTTTTAGTAACTCCTGTCACAGCTGTCTCGACATTTTATCGTCATCCGAGCTTATCACTGACACTTCCTCGATTTGGCTTTTGTCATGTCTCTGGAGTTAGGTAAGTGTCAGGATCCTAGCATTTATGTTCCAAAGTGAATATAATACCCCCACTGCCACGCGTTGTTCGCGGCAAGTCTGTCGTTTTCGGTGAAGATCCGAAGGGGAACTACGTCCTGTATGGCAACGGCAACAGTGTGATAATCAGGAATTTGAAGGTGATTTTGTCTCTCTCGTTGACCTATTTTTTGCATTTAACTTAGGATGTCTCGAAAAATGATATGTACACTCAGCATTCTGGTGCTGTTAATGTGGCGAAATACTCTCCCAGTGGATTCTACATAGCATCTGCAGGTTTGTTCTTCCTCAGTTTGACCCCCCCAACAACCCTTAGATAAATTTGGAAAGGTTCGCATATGGGACACTGTTAACGCTGAGCATGTGCTCAAGAACGAATTCCAACCATTTAGCGGTCCGATTTGCGACCTGGCATGGACGTCGGATAATCAGCGAATCATTGTTGGTGGAACTGGACAATCACAGTAATATAACCCTGTTAGTTGACAAAAATGTTTGCTTCATCCAGGTTTGGCGCTGTTTTTAACGCAGAAACCGGCGCGTCCGTCGGCGTCATCATGGGTGTGAGCAAGAACATCAATTCCGTTGACTTCCGACCCACCCGGCCATACCGGGCGATCACCGGTAACGACGAGGGCTTGGTAAACTACTTCGAAGGCCCGCCGTTTACTTTCAAACACTATTTCAAGGTATGTTGGTCTTTTTTTGAGCTTGACACGAATGAGACCTGACCCTTCGGTGGTTGTCTATTTCGGTGTTGTGATAATAATAAATAGTCATAATGACCGTTCAGCTGTGATATCCTTTTGGTGCCTAATTGCTGCGCCACTCGAAGGACGTGTATGAGGTAGCGCCAGGTTGCCCAAATCTATACAGGAGTAATCGAATATCCAGGGTTGGATTCGAACCATGGACGTTCTGGTCAGTGCTTGCGCACCTCAAATGCTGAGCTGTGTAGCGTCAACCGTTTGTGCAATCTGAGTGGTACTTCTTTCTCTGAAGATCTTACAATTACAGCGTTCTTTCACCCCGACACCTGGTTTACCCTGGTGCGATGTATGCTAGGGATTGTGGTTTAGAGGTTCTCAACACTGTCCATAGACTGAGGAATAGTTATTCGCCGATCTCGGCACTTTTGTTGCAAACTTTTTATTACCAGTCGAGTTGCTTTTGTCAATAGACTGCGTGGATTGTGTGTCCCTCATCTGTGGGAACACTGAACAACTAGTACCAGAGACTAGCACAGAATTGTACCTGTTCTGTGCGAATAGGCCACATCTGCGTTGGGGGTTGGGTGGGTGGGTTACTGAAGCGCACTTTCACAATTTTTATCAGTGTAATACGCCACCCAATTATAAATTTTCCCTCCAGGAGAGACTACCTGAAAGGACCGAGCAAAATGGTGTCTTGCGCGAGGAGAACCGTAAGAACCAAATACCACAGACGAGGCTTATTTTGCAGAACTAACATTCGGTGCTACCCCACCTCATTTATCTCTCATTTGGAATGTCCCGCACTTCGTTATTTACTTAAGTTACAATATCAGTAGATTTCAAGTTATCCGTGAGCACAAACGGTCACGTCTGGATGCCATGAAAGCAAAGCACTGCATCTAACTCAGTGCTCCGTAAACCTGACAGTTGATCATGATAACTAGTTTCATGATGGAAAGAGGGAGAAAATACGTGTTAGTACGACTAGTTTTCACGTTCAATTAGAGAATTAACTGAACCTGAAGTTCGGTTGAGTTTTTAGCGTTGAAGGACAAAATATACCGAGTTTACTTAGATGAGATAAGAAGAAATAAGATATCGAGTAATTAGCTGCTGGGCGTGCTACTCTTTGATCCCTATGCATCACGGACACACTAACCTAAACAAATTCTTAAAAAATTTAGTCTTCCCTGTCCAACAATCTCTCTTAACCTGCAACGGCTACCTTCATGAGAACATGGACGTGTAGTTACGCATCGAACAGAGATCTTGATCTCTACTCGTATTTGCCGATATTCTACCGAATACCTAAACTGGAAGAAGGCTTCTACCTGACCTTCAATGATACAGATGACAGCGAAAAAGAAAGACCTCCCCAACTGATAGGTATTCCGCCCCAGCAGTCGCTTCTAACAACAACATCCCATTGGGTGTACTGCAGCCCAAGAACTGCTTTTTAAAGGCATGGTTTTATTACACCATTGAATGCCCTTATTCACTGTCTCAAATTCTCCTCTACATTCCTGGACCCAGTGGATCCTAATGGACACGCTTAGAATATTATCGAAGGTACATGTCTTCTTGATGGTTTCACGTATGAATTTAAACTTTCTGTATTCTCTTGACCGTTTGAAACCCCAAAGGGTACTCAAGTGGGCATCGCATGTAGGGTTGGTTACCACATAGATTAAAAATCATCAGTATGGGGTCATATGTATGTGATCCAATTTTATGGTCACCTTTCATTGCGAACCACTGACGTGTGGCGTTGTATGTTTGTAAAGGTGTTCCTCATTAAATTTATATCTATTCTGATCATGTGCTCTTTCTGTACCCCCTACTGCAGCATCACACGACTTTCGTCAATATTGTCCGGTTTTGTCCAAGTGGAACCTGTTTTGTATCTGGTGGAGCTGATGGCAAGGTAAGCAAGCCGGCATGTACCCCCGTTATCAAACTTTCAGATATTTGTTTACGATGCTCAGGCTGGGTCAACAATTGGTGAGGTTGGAAGTCCTGCACATTCCGGTGGCGTGTATGGAATTTGTTTTTCCATGGACGGCTCACGAATGTTGTCTGGTTCTGCGGACAAGACTCTTAAATTGTGGAAGGTCGAAGGTCAAGAGATCACTGCTTTGTCCACGTACCAATTTCCAAATGATACATCTTATATGGTGGTGAGTTTTAGTCAAATCGTCTTCCTCTTTCGGTAGCTAACATTCCGTACGCTAACCCCTCATTACGTTGATCTCGTACCATCTGTTTTCATATGGCCTTTCTGTTGACCCATTTTTGTCAACACGTTCAACACTTGAGCTCATTTACAAGTCCGTGTGTGGCTACAACGACCCCTCTAGCGACTTTATCGGTTTCAGCTGCGGATAGCCCTCGTTTGCGTTGAGGGTTTATGATGATCGTAGCTTCAAACCAAGGCCTCGACGCATCATTTTTATCAATCTACCAACCTACCTAACATTCATTATTCACGATTCTTTGCTAACTTCAAACGAGTTTTTCTGCATACTCAGATAGTAAACTCACAGCTTTCACATGCGGAAGGGATATACCGCTTAGATGGCAAAAGACGGTGATCTTATTATACACGCTGGTTCTTTGAAGCGGAATCGAGCGAAAGTGGCTGATTCCGACAAAAGGTAACTGTTTCTAGCAAGGATAACTCTCTGTGGTTACCAATGATCAAACACTTGAAAACCCATTTTGTTATCATCGATTTTTGGCTCCTTTTACCGCCTAACTCGCCAAGTTTTGCTACAATCCCTTTCCGGAAACCTACAAGGTATTTGTTCGATTCATCATCAACAATCTATATCGCTGTTTGTCACGGTTGTAACATGGTACGCTGATGCTTTTTTGTCTTCAGTCTACTGAAATGAGCCTGATCCAACAGCCTGTGGCTACAAGTTAGACCACACGTGTCTCTGTGGCCAAACCTGATTTTTGTGTCCAATCCATGCTTTGGTAAGGTTGAGTTGCCGGTATAAAGCACGTATAACTAATCAGGACAAAATTGTTGCCATCCAGTGAAGTTGGAACCGATGTACGGATTCTCCGGCTTGGATTACCCAGTTCCTCAGTTCTAGTTTGAATGGGAAACGGTCTTTTACCGAAAGCAGTCTGACTGAATTAGTCGAACTCTGATGGATGCTTTTGTGAATGTGACATAGGTTGCCCATGAATCTGGTGCGAGACTTGGACAACCTTCACTTCATGTGGGGTGATTGTATTGAGGTGGCGCTAGTTATACTTCAGAGGCTCATTATCACTCGTAATGCCGCATTGAAAACAAGTCCTTGAGCCACAATACTACTCATAAAGTTGACTAAATCACTGGACAGCCCATGCCCGGTTTCGCTCTTGGAAGTAATCGAAGTAATCGCGAGAGGTATGCATTTTGAAGGCAGTAACAAAACTTAAGTATCTGTCTTCATGGACAGATGTCCTCTTGATCATCCTTATTTTCTATCTTTCCTCGGCGCATTAAATGGGTGACGGCCTGTCTTAAGCCTCGTTCTCACTCAGGGCAGGCGTATTGACAGCAAGACCTTTTGGGACTCAATTGGAGGCTATATGATGGGGAAGCTTGACAAGAAATTTTGTGATCTGAGCTGATTTTTACGGCTGTGCATGTTCTTGTTTTAAACTGCATCTGTTAGCCAATACTTGTCCATCGCTATCCGTTCAGAATACTGTTTTTATTTACGATACGTATTGTCGACCGTCTACTTAAATTGCAGTGCAGCAGGGGTACCAGTTCGATGACCGCTGGGTAGTTCCAATTTTGCTCCGATAAGGTCATAATATGAGAATAATATGTTCCATACGATAGAGGAACGTGTTTTCTGGAGCTCATCACACTTTTTGCCGTCGTGGTTTTGGGTTTTCGAGAATCTTCGAAAACTTGACTTATACGCTCACCTGCATACAAATTTGGTTTTGACGGGAAATCCACCTTCAACCCAGCATAATCTCTCGTTTATGATATTCTTAGGAATAGTGTATTACGTCCTCGAAAACTTGTTTTTGAGTCTCATATGTCATCCTCTTCATTAGCATCGCTGGCTTACAACCGTGCTAGGTGATTTGGAGATGGTCATGTTGCAAAATGGAAAAAAATAGATAGGGAAAACATATTATGAAAATTCCAAATTGCCAAAACCCTCAACCTTTCAATAAGACGCTGTGGACGGAAACACAGCAAAAATACCTTTGGAAATGCCTGAAAACCGTATCTCGCAACGTTTCTAGGTAGGACTGGCCAGTATTTCCCTTCTTGTTGCATTGTCGTCATTTTCAACGTAAGTCTCACTCACGTGTTGAAGTAAAGTGCTTCGAACTTTTGGGTGATACGGTGACAAAAGCAAGCTAAGCTACTCACATCTTTGTGTTATCGCAACAATTCCCCAGTCAACTGTTGCCTGGTAACCGATTTGGAAAACACTGAGTGAACAGTGGCAGAGAATAAAAAGCCTGGTTTGCTCTTGAATCCCGTGTCAGCATCATTGCCATTGTCGTCGACAACAGTAAATCGGTAATACACACAATCGTCTTCCGGTCCTACAACACTGGGGGAAGAATGCCCGAGAAAACAGTGGGAAGGAAGGAGAATGGAGGAATTTAGTGCAAATAAGTATTATTTCTGTAGAGAGGATGATCAAAAAGGAGGTGACTACACTCTAAAAAGCACTGAAACAGGCATTTGACCATCACGCTGGAGTAAGGTTCTATTAGAGCGATCGATTCAGCACGCTTTGCAACCCCACCCAGCAGAGGCTCAGCGTTTTGAATCCGTGCTCGCCACTTCTTCTGTATCAGTACTCATCTCGAATATTGTGTAGCCCAGTTTTCACTGTAGGCGTAACGTGCAGCTGGCGTCACCGTGCCAGCCATTAGTACCTTGCATGCCTGATGTTTAGCTTCTTTTCCCTAGTTACTACAGGCGAGCAAATGATATCTTTATGGGTAGCAGGTAGACTCTAGAAAGTCGTAGGTCATTCCAACATGTCCTGTTCATCGAAATCTGGATAGGTTCGTGTGACTTTTATAGCGTTGTGTATAATCTTGTTTTATGAACAAACCGGATTACACCTACCCTTCTTGTCCTATCTTGGTGCTTGCTACAGTATATCTGGCTTACAGTTAGCCGAAAGATCAGTTTGCCTATTTTTTTGAAGCTCCTACATCGCTGTCGATCTGCTATCGGGATGGGGTCGATCGAGTCCGGGCAGCAAGTGCTGTGATTTATGATCCACGCTGAATGGCCGCCCTGATAATAGTGCTCCATGATACCAAACACAAAAGCACATCTTTCAGCTGTGCTATTCTCTTTGATGCCACATTGGAGCCGAGGGAAACGCTGACACGATGGTAGCCCGTTTGAAGCTGGTGTAGTGGAATAGCGCTTTTTGTCCGATCGAAGTTGATCAACACACACACACGTTCCGACTGATTGTGTTTTGATCATGTTTCAAAGATTTATACCGGATAAGACTAATTGGTTTCTCATAGCACAAAAGAACAGCACGAGTCACTGGAATACTGAGTAGACGACATGTACCCCATCCCCCGCTTCACCGGCCACGCACTGAATTTTGTCAGATATACTTGACGTACAGCCGTACTCAGTTTAGACTTTACAGGCGCGAAAACCAGCACCAATACGACTAAGCGCGATCAGTTCTGACTGCAACACACTGGCGTTGATCTGAGGATTTCATTCAACATGTATCCCGCTTACACGCTGTTAGGTGGATGATTTGAGGCCTTTAGGAAATATTATAACAATGGGCAGTGTCGGTCAGAAATAACCAAAGACTGAATTCCTTGGCAAAAATATGACAAGTTATCGATTCATCTTCCCAAAACTTTTGGACGATCTCAGTCATAACAAAAATTGAACCGAACAAGTTAGTGGTTAGTTGGGTTACTGAGCTTTCTGTAATGTGTGGGCGCCTGCAACCGGTGGTCAGTTTTCCAGCTAAAAACCGAAATGAGGTGGTCCTAGCTGCTGCAGCTTAGTTCACGGAGGATAAGGAGCATAAGCGGATGAGTGCCTCGCATTGGAAGCAGTGGCCCAGCCGTTTCAGTGACGTTCAGGGGCTCTGTTTGTAGCTTGTTTTAACGGAAATGATGGGACAAAAATCCAGTGGGTGAAAGTGTAGTCGATTGCCTGCACTTTTTCTCGTTCAGTTCAGTGACGAAGACCTGCAAATTTAAATCGCGACGCCTTTGGGTGTCTCAGCAGCCTAGGCAGGCCTTGATAGCCATGCCATTTTATCGGTTTAGCCATTGCACACTTACGGATAACCACCATGGTAGGATCAAATTTAGCTTCAGTGAATGCCATCGTTGCTGCTTGACTGAACAAAAACGTTTGGTTATGCTGAATGCGATCCGTGGTGTGAGATAGTGTGATCACTATTGGTTTCTGTTGTAAACAGGGCATCACCGAATTCAACGTTGTCCGGAATTTTCAACACACATATCTTTTTGAATTCGAACTTCATCGTCCTAAAGTCGCTACCTCAGTGAAAACCGGAGTTCCATAGATTATTTGAATTCTATCAGAGACCGTTTTTAGTTGACCTACAACGTGTGCAATTTCATGCAACGGCTAGGTAGCGAAAATGCTATGGTGTAAGCTTCAAAAACAGGTCTGAACAGATATGCATCACAACATTTTTCGGGTTGTTAATCCAACTAGACACATGTGAAGTGGCAATCCGTAGCAAAGTTTCCAGATATTGCCCTTTGTCTGTTCAACCAGCACTAGGTCAAGTGGTCGCTGGTGGTTCCAACGCACCTATCAACTCGTCTATCCTACTTAGGCCGTCACGCAAGTTCTATTGCTATTCACTTCAGATAAGTGCATGGCACTGGTTGACTACATCCTTCATTAGCGGCTTTGCTAGACTCCTCAGGCCTGGGGTTTAGCATAGCCACCCGAGTGTTCCCAGTAAGTGGTGTGTAAGCCAATGGCATGGGAAAGGCGGGTTATTGGGCGCATGACACCGAAGTGGCAGGCACAATCAAGATGCGACAATCTCCAAGTCTGATCGATAAGCGGCAGTGGGTTGTGTTAGCACTTTGACAGGGGTCAGCCACCCACTCGTCGCACAACCTAACCTGATCGGCATAATTCAGGGTTGGACATTTATCTATCGACGCCATGCTTCAAGAACTTCAAACAATTAATAGTTTTGAAGTAAGTGAGGAACACTGGCAATGGAGTTCTAAACCATTACAAAGTGCGAGGTTGAGAATGTTAAAGTGCTTCAACGATCGTTGCACAATTTAAACGAATCTTTAAACTTCTCAGGGTTGCCCATAGGTCCCCTTCTCAAGCTTTCTGTCACGAGCATGAAATTGGGACGAAAAAGAGACTGTGTCATCTGTGACTCCGAAAATCTAAGCAGTGTATCATCTAATGCACCCGACAAATATTTTCGTGGAACATAATTTCATCAAGCTTCTCCAAAGTTCCATGCCGGTGTGCGCCAAGACTGTAATATGACGAGAGTACGTTAACTGATAACCGCACGTATATGATGCACTGAAAGTTATCTGGTGTTGGTTCTGTCTCTCCTGCTTGATTTCATAACAACAACATGCTTCAGCAGCAATATTCTGAAGAGATACCTGTCGATGAGAGTCGAGTTTCACAAACCTACTCACAGTAGTAAAATGAGTTACTGCGCTTTTTCCGCAAATCCTCTATTAGTGTAATACATTTGAGCAGTTTTTACAAGATTGTTCAGCTAACTACTTTAGGCTTGTTATTTATTACACTTTGCCTATGATACTTCAACTTATCGGTGACTAACCTGCAAAATCCGATTCAAAAGTTTATTGTTTGTGGAAATTGAAGATTAATCGAATACTGTTAGTAACTAGAACTCTTCTTTGGTGTTCTTTGTGTCTTTGGTTTTTGGTCTGAAACACGCATTTGGATTTCACGCGTGACATTTCGCGACGATTGTGGTAATACTTAGCACCAAAGTACCTGTAAACTATGCACGAAACTTATGTGGCCGCAACAGTTCCACACATGAAGGCGGTCGACATCCTGTACCGTGCGAGGATTTCATGATCAAAGCTCAATCATTAGTCTGTCTTGAGAGCTGATGGTGTGGAAGAAACCTAAGTGACGGTTCGAAGCGGAGACTCATACTAACGAAATAACCGATTTAGCAATTTGAAGCATTTGACCATGTACTCTAGTCGATCGGATCCGTGAGAAGACGAGGTGTTGATAGTCCTTGTTTTTTTCATCACTTGTCAGTGCAAAACCTACCCTGGTAGCCTCGGCACATGGTAACAACAACAAAAACACAAGAACACATTCATAAGAGAGAGATGTAGTCCGAGGTTAATGCTATGGTAGATAGATGTCTTGATTCAATACCTTTTTCGCACCTAAAACTGGCTATCTCGGTTGCTTTGCTGTGTGCTAGCATCCGGGGTGTCCAATTACATAAAAGAAGTGTGAACGATTTTCTGGGGTCAGTGCAGTGTTGTCTTGCAACCGATGTTGCCAGGTCCCGGATGTCAAACTGACAAGTAGTTGGTTGTTGTGGTATGTATCCAGGCATTTCTTGGGAGGGATGGTGGTCAGTCCCGCCAGTCACCACAACTGTAGGTGAACTGACAGGTGGCACGGGAGTAAGAAAGATCGGTTATTTGAGGCCCTTTGGCTCTATCTACGCTGGAGTGGGCTATTCTTAGATGGGTGGTAGGTAATGTATGATCCAGATCAACCGTTAGTTTCTGCTTAGTGTCTATAACTATATGCCCCCCCCCTCTTAAGTGACTTACAAAAAGCCTGCACCTTCTCGCCAGCAGCAACTTTACCTTTTTACATTTTGTATTTGGACAAGCGATCCCGGCCAGGCATTCCGTAATGATGTTCTCTTCATGAATAGTCTTTCTATCAAGCTTATGTCAACAGGCAAGGATGAACGACTTTTTAAAAGGCGAAATAGTGAAGGATGCGGTCTTTCAGTAGAGCAGGTGGTAATCCTATTAAGATGTTTTGCCAACTACAGACCGCCATCTATCATCACTTATCACAGCTGTGTTACGCAGTCGAACAAACGGGATTCTGCCATTCAGTGAGACGATAATGGTGAATCTGAAGCAACCTGATTTGTGTGTGCAAAAGATATGGGCACAAAATGGCTCTCCCTATTGGCACTAATTTTGTAATGCTACTTCCTGGTACTATTATCGCCTGACTGTCCACTCCCGCTAAAGTAGCGCGGTAACGGGCATCCCCAAAGCATTACTGTGGTAATCTACTTGGCGGAATTGTGGTGCCAAGCTAAAACTTGAAGGAATTGACGGGTAAGGCCAACGCCTTGATGTAAAAGTAATACCGGTGCTCATTGTCATACCATCATGCTTAGGCCGGCTGACAGCTCTCAGCAGACCTCTGCATGTTTACCGGCCGATCTTTAAATCGACTTTAAATCGGAATCAGGAGTTGTACGTAGCATCACATTCAGCTCCGCGCGAACCGCTTTTGTTTCACCTACTGTGTGCAGGCGTCTGCTGGATCAACTACTATTTAACGACAGATCGGTTTCAGATCACTGTTCTCCCATTGCATTTTAGCTCACACCTGACTGTGAGCCACCTCGATCGACTGTCCTTTTTACAGATGTTCTGTCCTCCATCACATTGTCCTCAAAACGCTACGGTTACTATTCTACAGCCATCGATGTGCTCCTTCAGTTTTGTTATATGGTTGGTTTGAACAATCGAATTGGTGCCTACACAAGCGGGTTGCGTATTTAGGTTTGTTTCTGTAGTTAACTGGCTCACCACAGAGAGCTTATAACTTTATGTGGAACGAATAGGCTTACAATCAACTGCAGTTGCTCACAGTATCTCTTGGATTCTTGTGTTTCTGTTTGTAAGTCCACATCACAATCGATCACAAATCAGCCATAGTTAGTGTGCTTTATGAGCTGTGGCGAGTACCTGAGCTACGGTACAATACAGTGTAATACTCGACAGCTAAATCTGGACTGGCTGCTGAACTATTTTTAGATACTGTCCACTGATGCGATCGGAATCA
Organism: Opisthorchis felineus; assembly: GCA_004794785.1. Lineage (NCBI taxonomy): Eukaryota > Metazoa > Platyhelminthes > Trematoda > Opisthorchiida > Opisthorchiidae > Opisthorchis > Opisthorchis felineus. Next base: position 521,416 of record SJOL01006800.1, read on the forward strand.
CCATCCTCCTCCTCCTCCTCCTCCTCATCATCATCATCATCATCACTATCGACAGCATGACATCAGTGTTCTACACCGATGCTTCGCTGCCGTACAACCATGATTTATTTGAAAGCCTTATTGTGAAGAAAAGAATAAAGGTGGACAGGGAAGGGACGTAGTACTAACTTACTACAACATTCGGAGGTGCATACACCTCCAGACACTCCTTCAGGCAATCTGGATAGAGACTGACAACAAGATCGCCACTGATATCCGTTGGCAGCCCTATCTTGCAGCGTTTCCAACCAGCCGCAGTGAAGACCACGCGGTCCCCATCCTGGAAGGCGAGTAGCACCGACGGTACCCAAGCGTTTCGTAATCTCCTTCATACCCCTCTGCCAGGTCAACGGTTGGCCACCTCTCTGCTTCCGCCACTCTGAATTACGTATGGAAAACAGCACTCTCTCTGGAAAACGATGGTTAGGCA